>PPHD01010600.1:5469-19511 GCA_002909625.1 Bambusicola thoracicus
TTTTTTTTTCCAGAAGTGTCACACGTGGCTTATTCTACACTATATAGCATGACATAAACCTACACAATATCAAAAATCAATTGCAAGATAAATATTACTCCAATAGTTTAATGTAGGAAAAGGACACAATGACTGAATCTATTGTTGTCATTTTATTCAGAATTGATAGTGTAGTTCTGAAGAAACTGTCTGTCTGTCACAACTCTAGCAGTGATTTTGAAACCTAGAGCAGCCTTGAAGCAGGAAGACTGGACTTCCTTCAGAGAAAATGAGTACAGAAGATAAATTCCTTTTAGATACTCTTAAAAATGAACATTTAAGTTCTCTGGAAACAGGCAAGAGTTATTCTAAAATACAATCCTTTAGATGCTGTGGTGTGGATACTGCATCCTCAAAACCAACAATATTCTGTAAATCTGTTGACATGAAATGCTTTATTCACTAGTCTAGGTTTAGCCACATGAAAAAAAAATCCATTATTTAAATGCTATCTAAATTTCATGACAGATATGCAGTAGGCTTATTCATCTGATTGTCTGTATAGGGAATTTATTTCATGTCCACACAAATGCTCACCTTCTGTGTCTCTAATCCTATGAAGTCATTATTTAGGATTCTCCTCAAGTTTCATGCAGAGTAGAGGAGTACTACACAAAGTACTAGCAGGTTACCCTCTGGAGAAAATCATTTTTCATTGGAATAAAGGCAGGAAGGACTTCTAGCTATTCCTATCAAGCAAGGCTAAAATATTTTATTCAGCTTCTGAAAGCAAAAGATGAGTGAAGACATGGTTTGTGAAAGGAGTAAGAGTATAAATCAGTAAAAACTGTCTGTAAATACATTTAGTTGGATAGCAGAAGACAAGGTTTGTATATTAGAAGAATGTGCTCCAGAAATATTCCTTTTACAATGGAGAAAATAAGCTTATTAACACTGACATGAGTTTATATGGAAATTTGGTATTAGTTTATGCAGACAATTAATTATAAATTGTCAAAAAAGATACAATATCAGGAGCTCACACTCCCAGTTTCAATGTATAAAGCTTTGTTTCATCATTTGTTTCATCTTCAAAGGCCACCATAAGCCTTCTGTGTAATCTGGTGTATAACTCTTCAAAATATCAATTTGTTTATTTCAGATAGAATCTAACAGCACACGCATCATCATTTCTTACATTGCAGTTCTTCTCCTTATAATACTTATACATTCTTCTCCTTTGTTTTTTCTTTTTTTTAAGAGAGAGTAAAAATTGCGTGTTTTCTAATTTAAAGGAATGAAATAGCCTATGTAACAGTGTCTGTTAAGTGCATTGAATTCTGACATTACTACATCACACATCCTAGTATGCTTTTGCTATGCTATCTATTGTTAGTTTTATATCTCCACTGTTCTTAAAGCTACATGTGTTCCATGTCAAGCATATGAATGTTTCTTTTGAAAATGAACATGTACACTGTTATTATGTTGTAGATCCAAGCTGTTTATAAGGCTAAGAGCACTGACTGATGTCACTCACCATAACTACAGTAGTTTCAATGTAAAATCCTGCTATTCAAGACTATTATTGTTGAATTTAAAATAAAGTCTTCCAGTTCTATATCTTTCTAGCAATCTCAATAAGTGTTCATGAAATAAAAAAGTACTTGTCCAATTTCTATAAATAATTGTTGTACAAACAAAAAGCATGAAAACAATTCGTATTTTCAAGTAATATATTATTTCATGGAAAAAAAATGATGATTTTTAAAAATAGCTGGAAACCTTTTTTACAAATCATTCAAGTATTGCTTTCTTCTTTTTTAATATATATAAAGTGTTTTGAAACAATTTTATACAGAAAGAAATCAAGTGTGGTAAATAAGCATGAAGAAAATAGTCTAATTTTATTTCAGACTGTAGTTCTTTGCTTGAAAATCAGGAAGTTACACTTCTGAAGGTAATTCTTTTTTATCTCATCACAGATGGTGGAATTACATAAAAATGTTACAAATTATAGAATGTTGGGCCTCATAAAAACTCCTGGAACCTATATTGTTCTGACCTACAATCCAAGCAACCTCACTGATGTCAAGAGCCTGTGGACTTTTTAAAAACACTTGCTTATCATGATGAAGCATATGTATATCCAAAATGTATTAGGGATGCAGTATAAAATCTGTCTCACATTAGGGAGAATCTAAATGTTGTATAAAATCTGTCTCACATTAGGGAGAATCTAAATATTGTATGTTACATATCACACTTGTATCCTATTAATAGACACTATGGATTCAGATGTATTTTTAGGTTAACACACTTTGGCATGGAGTATTTTGGAGTAAACAGCTCACTGCATCTTAAATTAATTCCTAATGGAATGTGATCAAGGATAAGAAAAAACTGAGGCAGATTTGAATGGATGAAATTCTCCGCTGTCTTGTAGTTACCCATGTTCAACTTTTGTTGTGTGGTATATACAAATTTGCTCAAAACAAATGTTTTAAGACACTGCACATAAAATATTAATTGATATTATATAAAATATAATTACTGCTGGGTGTTCTGTACAATATTTATTTGCTTAAACAAAACAGAGCAGTTATAATAAGTTATTACACTTAAATTAAAAAAAAAAAAAAATTGAACCCAAGAAGTGCCTAAAGCAGAATAGGAAATCCAAATTGCTAGCATTTCTTTATCCTGTAGTCAAAAAACAGAAATAAACTAAGTGAATTTTTGAAATATACAACAGACATATAAAAAGCAAGGAAAATAAGTCAAGCAAATGAAATATACACATTGTGTACTGGTGTCCCTCAGTACATCTTGTGACTGGTGGTTTTTTAACATTTTGATCAGTGATATAGACAATAGGATCAAGTGTACCCTCAGGAAGTTTGCAGACATCAAAATGAATGGTGTGATTCTAAGGGACCTGGACAGGCTTGAGGTGGACCTCTCTGAACAAAGCCAAGTACAAGGGGTTGCACTTTAGTCATGGCAATCTCAGTTATGAGTGTGGGCTGGAAAAATAAATCATTGAGAACCATCATGCGGAGAAGGACTTGTGTGGGTCCTGATGAATGAAAAGCTGGACATGAGGTAGTACTGTCTGCTTGCAGACTGAAAGGCTGTAGATAACATGGGCTTCACCAAAAGATGAGTGGTCAACAGGATGAAGGATGATTTTTCCCCTCTGCTCTGCTTTGCCCTTGTGAGATCCCATCTGGAATAACGCCTTTGTGAATATTCCATGTGGTCTCCAGCATCCAGCACAAGAAAGATGTGGTAAAGATCCTGGAAAGATTCCAAAGACCACAGGGATCATCAGAGGGCTGGGACATCTATCCTGTGAACTGAGGCTGAGGGAGCTGGACTTGTTCAGTCCACAGAAGAGAAAGCTGTTGGGTGACCTCACTGCCTTTCAGTATTTAAAGTGAGTTATAAAAAAGATGGATAAAAAAAACATGTAAACCAGGGAGTCTGGTTTTAAACTAAAAGAAGGGGAGATTTAGAAAGATTTTAGGAGGAAATTCTTTACTCTGATGAGGTGAGGTACTAGCACAGGATGCCTGGAGAAGCTGAAGTTACCCCATTCCTGCAGGCATTCAGGACTGTATTGGATGGGGCCATGGGCAGCTTGGTTTAGTGGGTGGTGTCTCTGCTCATGACATAGATATTGGAACTAAATAATCTTTAAGTTCCATCTAACTCAAGAAATTCTATGAATGGTTATATGATTTTATGGTTTTGAAAGTGACAGTACTTTTGTCACTATTAATATCTTACAAGATGTTTGTAAATGTCAAACCAGAATATCTTTTTTTAGTATTTTACAAAGATTTTCTGTGAGACAAAAAGCTCAGATTTTACCCAACTTTTTGTGTGTATGCTTGTATTTTGGGAGCACTCAAATGCAAACAGTTTTTTGCACAAGCAGAAAATTTGAAAGATTCATTCCTGCATGGTAGCATTTAAATCTCAACATAGAAACACAGGAAATTACTGATTTTATCAAAAGGAAGAGAAAAACTGTAACAGTTAAAAGAAAATTTCTGAGCACAAGCTGACTCTCTGAAATGAGTTTAAAAGTAGTATTTTTAGGCCCATAATTAGGTTATTCTGGTCTTTTCTAGTATTTTCCACTTCACTTGCTATCAACTCCATGTTAAGCAGATTCATCATGTTTTGGTAAAATACTGTGGAACAAATGTTTTTGAAGCACAGGAAAAGTGTGTGAAAGCATGACTCTCATCAAAATTCTTAGAATGTTCCTGTGTTCTAACCAGAAACGCTGTTTCATTGGCACTGCCCAAGGCACATCCCAAACATATCCTTTCACTTCATTTGAGCATACTAGACTTAGGCCCATAGACTATCATTATTTACAAGAGGTGACATTAAAGATCATGTGGAAAAACTGTCACTTAATCTTATGTTGTTGCTTTTAAGTTCACACAAAAATTAGGAAAGATTCAAGGGTGACCAAGGGCTTCCAAAGCTCACCCACAGGTGAAATAAATACTTGATTTAGAAATGGCAAAAATTTGTATATGCTGTGATTTGTATCATTTCTGGTAGAATCCACTGATGGTTAGATGCCATTAGATTTATTAAAAATGTGGTCTTTAAGACTCCTTGATGCTTGTACTGCACAGAAGTATAAACAGATACAAAAATTTAAATTAGCATATATAAAATAATTTTATATTTCAAGGAATTGATTTTTTTTTGGGGGGTGTGCTCAAAATAAAATCTATCAGAATTAATAGGCTATATAAACCTTAGTGAGCTGTATAAATAATATTGCACACACTGCATATGCAAACCAAATTTTATTTTTTTTAAATTGAATTTCTCCATTAGTTCTTTTAATAGGAAGAATGGAAGTGTGTAATTAATATAAGCATGAAGCATACATCACTACTAGCTGTTACATAAACTCTTCAATTTTTTTACGTTATTTGGAGTAACAGTAACAATAATCAAAACAGCAATGATGATAATAGTCGTGATAATGATAATAATGATAATACAAATTTAAATAAAATTGAAAACTGGTGTAGTGAGTATTATTGCTTCTATTGCTTTCCAAAATTGCTCTGAAACTTTCTAAATCTCACATGCTGTCTCGCTCCAATTTATAGGAGGGAGATCAGGTTCTTTGAAATATGTGTACCTGGCGTGAGACTAAGAAATAATGGTCCAGATGTTGGTCCGACCAGTTTATTACAAATCTTAATAAGGGCGATGGGGAAGGGGAGGACAGATGAGTTAGGGTGATAGTATAGGGAAGGTGGGTGATAGAAAAGATAGGAAGAAGCAAGAATTGCTTAAAGTGGGGATAGTCACCACCAGGATCTGGCAGCAGTCCCGTTGCACAACGTTCTAATGGTCCAGGGCAAAAGCACAGGGGAAGAGCAGCAGCAGCATGGCTGGTCTTGGGCAGCAAGAAGGTGCAGGTACTGAGTAGGTCTGGGAAGAAGTCTGGAAGGAAGCAGCAGGTCTCCGACAGCAGGCCTTGGAGAGTCCGTCAGCATGCAGGCCTTTCATAGTGAGGGATCTGATGGCAGACACCTTCTCGGGGCGGGGAGAGCAGCAGCAGAGGGGACATCCTTAGGCAGCAAGCAGGTAGAGCACAAAGCAAGTCCAGGAGGGAGAGGCAGGTCGTGAGGATTCTCATGTCAGAAACCTTGTTCTTCAGCATGCAGGTCTCAGGTCATGAGGAATCTGTTGTCAGAAACCAGCCTTCATGGTTGTTGGACCCTCTTTTATCCTCCTTCTTCCTGGGCGCTTGGGTGAGAGTCATGTGAGCACCCTCTGAAATGGCTGTCTCCCTTGAGATAAGTCCATACAAAAGACTGTTTCCTCGCCATTTAGCTTCCACTTATCTCTCTCATTGCCCCTGGCCTTGTCCATCTGTTGTCCCTTCAGACGAAGGATTTTCCAGTCCTAGGTCAGGACTTGCTTGAACTTGTTCCTCAGCAAGCTTTGAGGCAATGGCGTAAAAGAATGACCTCTTACACATGCACACTAGCAGAATTTTTTATTCATGCTTTTTTGTGTCTTTGTTGTGAGCAGTGCATTCTGATATAGAAAACAGAAGTGAGGAGACAACTGTTCAGGAGCAAATATGTCAAAAAAAAGGAAACTTTGGGAAAGAAAGCAGATTACATGTCAAACAGAAATGTGCCAACCTTCAAATAGAGATGGAAGCCTAACAGTCCCTATTGGTCAAAATCCTTTCTTGTTTCTTATCTGCATGATACCCATAGGGGAAACCAGCTGCAAAATAAAAAAAAAAAGAAAAGCCAAAACAAAATAACAACAAGCAAACAAGCACAAACTTAAATATGTCAACACTTTATAGGAAAAACAAGGAGAAAAACTCTGAAAATGCAAGTTCCAGCAGTACATTACATGGTCTTAGTGAAGAGTAAGAAAGGGTTCAGTAAAAAAGGGGTCTGCAGAAACTAAGGGTAAAAGGATTAGAAATAGCTTACAGAAGCAAATATGCAGAGGCAGCTAGAAGAATGGGATAGTAACAAGATGGGTTTAGGACAATGCCGGGGTAGAAGAGATAAAGATGAGGGTGTGAAAACAGCTCAAAGGCACCAAGGAGGTGATAAGATGTCCCCAGAGTAAGTTAGAACTTCGGGGGCTATCCCTCCCTCAGGGTCAGACACATGACCATATGCTAAGGAGTTCTCGGAAATGTAATGAATATGTATACAAATTCCGGGAAAATCATTGATTATGTATTAGTTCTGCCTATATCTATACCAAGATTTTGTCCTGATGGTATGCAAGTTAGGAGGAGCTATCCCCTTTGCATCCAGCTCTGTGCAGTGTTGATTAAAACATAGCTGATTTATAACTACTTCGTGGTTATAGAGTTTGATTCCGCAAGTCATTAGAAATTACAACAGTGATTAAAAAGACTTCACTCATATCCACTTATGCAACCATATTGTGGACATAAGAATACAAGGGTTTATTTTCAAAATAGAGTAATGTGCTCTGAACTGGCAAGTAATGGAAAAAAAACTGAATCTATTTCTCTCACTTTAACACAGTTGCAAATAAAATATAGAAGGAGTAAAATAAGAGTTTTTGATTCATCAGTAGGGAATGATAGAAATGAAATCTGTCTCATTAATTTCAGTGGGATAATTTGGCTAAAATAATCTACCAAACTTAAAACACACTTTTGGAAATCCCATTGGTAAATAATAATAGAATTACTAATCAAAAAAATAATCACACACAAAAGAATTTCTGCTTTCATCTGTATTCCCAGCATGCAAAAGTAAATATATTTAGTCATTTCCTATTTCTATTTTGTACGCATGAAGCACATGCTTTTAATGTTAAAATCTTTTCATGTTATAATTATTAGATTTTTCCATGTGTATGAATGTGTAATTATCTTTAATTGAAGATGGAAAGAATTGTACCTAATGTTCCAAACATAAAGTGATGATAATGTTAGTTGTATTCTCTTCATAACTTACCCTCAGAAAAAGGATACATCTTATTTCCAGAGTTTATAGATTCAGTTTTTAATTTAACAATAGTGATCATAGACTATGCATTGGTGTAGAAAATCTCATGTTCAGATTTTACTGCTGCCATCTATTGAGTAGGTAGGAGTTACAATAGAAAAAGTAGAACACATTTGTAAGAAGGCACTTGGATTTTTTACTGTAAATGGCAAAAACGTTGCAATGTTATCTACGTGTATTAAATGGAATTAATTAGTGACACATCAAAGATAAATTGAACAAAACGACAGAATCACAAAAAGTCCTTTTTGGAATATATTTCTGTGTCCTCTGCCCCATATTCATTTTTTCCTGCTCAAAGCAAGACCAGCTTCAAAGTTGGATCCGACTTCAAAGGTTTGCTCGGAGTCCTATCCAGATGAGTTTTGAGTATTCACCAAGATAGAAATTTTCACAGCTGCTCTGGAAAACCTGTTCTCATGCTTGAGCACCCTCGGTGGGAAAATTTCCTATTATTTAATTAGAATTTCTTTCCCTGAAGATCTGCTTCTGCGTGAAAATGAAAAATTGCGTGAAATGAAAAATTCTAAATATATTTCTGGATTATTATTATATCTATAGTCATAGAATCATCTAAGTTTGAAAAGACCTTCAAGATCACGAAGTCCAACCATCAACCTAGCAAACCAAGTCCCATCACTAAATCGTGTCCCATGTTATCAAGAAAGACAAAAGATGACAAATCCAAAACTAAATATAGTAGCTTATCTCTACTTTCAAGAAGATTACAGAATCACAGGATTGTAGGGGTTGGAAGGGACCCCTAGAGACCATTGAGTCCAACCCCCCTGCCAAAGCAGTCTCCCTATAGCAGGTTGCACAGGTAGGCATCCAGGCGGGTCTTGAATATTTCCACAGAAGGATTACACAACCTCTACGGGCAGCCCATTCTAGTGCTCCATCACTCTCAGTGTGAATGAAGTTCCTTCACATACTGGTGCACCAATTTATGGCCATTTACCCTTGTTCTTTCCCCACAGACCACTGAAAAGAGGTTGGCCAAGTCTCTTTGTCTTAGGGTAAGATGATATTGAAAATCAGTAATCCTGAGCAAAGGAAAACAATATGTAGCAGGGAGAAGAAAATATGGAGCTCTTCAGACTGATGTTTGAAGTCAAATCCTTTTTGTAACGAAATAAATGACAGTAGATATGGAGACAAAAAGTCCAAAATATTTTACTGATATCCCAATTCAGATATGATAATCTTCCAAAGGCTCATGTGTTTCAGAGCATTATTAAAGATAATTTTCATTTACTTCTGTGCAAATGTTCAGCTTTTCTTTGGAGGACAGAAAAAGAAAATGATTTTTAATATTTATGGAGAATCCCACAAAAATATTCACTGTCAAAAAGTCAGATTTCTAGTAAGAAACAGTGAAATCTGTTTGGTGAAGAATTTTTAACCAGTCTTATCAACGTCACTACTATCATATATGTCCTCTGACTATACACATTTTGACTCTATTTCACTCTATTTCACTGTATTTCACTCACATCCTCCACTCTATTTCAGTCCTCACCTTCTGGTTTGCCTGCTTGACTGTGTGTCTGATGGCAGCAAGGAGGAGGTGCACAGTTTCCTCTCATTGGGTTCTTTCTACGTAAAGGTGGCAAAAATCTGTAGGAGAGAACAGTGCAGGATCTTGTTGAATTGGAGAGTAAGTTAATCTCATTTCTCATTTAAACAGTTAATTCTTTCCTAATGTCACTTTATTTTGTTGCTATCATCTTGTATTTACTCTCTATCATTTTTAATTGTTATTTTAATATGCAGAATGTGAACTATTTGAGATCCAATGTTATTTACAGTGAGAATGGTCAGAAGCTCCAGATGTTCATAAAAAACAAAAATCAACTTAGCCAGTTGTCTCCTTCATTCCTTGTTATAACTGAGAAATGGTTAAACTAATCCAGATGTATCTATGCTTTTAATTCTATCTCTGTCACAGATAGCACGGCTGTAGCTGTCAATGAATTATTGTTTATTAATCTGTAGAACACTGGATGTAACTGTTAGTCTGATGTTCTGTTGAAATGCTAAGGATTTTGTTAATTCTTAAGCAGTCATGAAGAAGCAGAATTTTTCCTCCTTTTAGCTATGCTTTCATGGTAATGTTAATTCTAGGAAAAGAGTCAAAAAAAAAAAAAAAAAAAAAGAAAGAGAGAAAATATGAATTTCAGAACCAAAGACAATATAGCAAGAGCTACTTTATTTACTGATTTATCTAACTGAGAATGTATGGTGATGGTTTATTATTAGTTTTATTTCTAATTCTATAATCCCCAGGCAATTCTAGTAATGGTTGATGGTTTGGTCTTGATGCTTCTGTGATGACAAAACAGCATAAATAGTGCTCTATTTCCTGGGTCTGCCCAGGAACAAAGTGATGGAACATTCAACAGTTTTCTGCATACTAAAAAAAAAAAAAAAAGTGTAATAACTTTTGACCATAAAAGCTGTCTCTTCAAATTAATGATCTGTCCTCAGTCATGTCTTTTTCCAGTAACAAGCTGTACCAGCAGTTAATAAAATACTTTTGTAAGACAAGAACAAATCTCATTTTAGTCAGGGTTGTTTATCTAAGGTAACCTTGGTCTGCCAGGGCAATAATCTGAAGTATACTTAGGGCACCACAGTGTTTGATCTCTTGCCTGAGAAATCGTTTATTATAGTACCTTATTTGCAGCTAGGGGCAAACTGCTTCCTGGCATGTTGTGCTAAGAAAATGGCTTCATCTCAAAAATAAATTGAGCATCACCTTGTTTTAAATATATGGCTTTGAGGTATAAAGATTATAATTACAGAGCAAAAATAGGAACTGTCAACTTTCCATGCTCAAATCAATCTTTTATATCTTTCTGCTCAGGGACCATCATACCTTGAAACCACTTTTGTAGAACACCTAATTACATAATGAGAACATTTCTGAAATATGTTCTAAAATCAGAAAGATTTCTCAAATCAACAAGCATTCTTGTGACCACAGGAAAGCAAGTTTCCATCCCACCTCAACATCATTAATCAACAATCGTTGTACTTTTGTTTTCTGAACTGTAGAACAGAGATGAGACACACTATGTGACCCATTAAGCTCTATTTCAAGATGACAAAGGGGCTTTTTTACTCATGTTATTATTATTACTTTTTTTAATTCAATCTTTATGTATCAGATAACATTGCCGGCTGAAGGTACACATAAAGAAGAAAAAGAATGTGATGTTACCACAACTCAATCTTAAACACAGTAACGTCAATGTGTGGGTTTCTATTAACTTTAACAATGTAAAATTAATCTCTTAAGAAGATCAGTCCAAAGCAAATAACTCAAGTATGTCATTATTTTGCTTTCTGTCTTGTTAGATAAATCTGAAAAAATAATTATAGTTTAAAAAATTATCTCAATTTGACCATCCATAATTTAGGCCAAACACCCATCAAAAAATTCTCTACAGCCTTACTGTACCACCCATATGACTTATGTATAGTATCAAGAGATTTTCTGTTTAGTTGTGTGCCTGATTTACCTCATGCTTCAGAAGAGAAAAAGAAGTGAAGAAAAAAATTAGAATGTCAGTACTCATAAATTTTGACAAATGATAGTTTCTGTGTGTTATATGGATGGCTTTTTTTTTTTTTTTTTCTCCCTATTAAAATTAACTTTGGCAGAAATCCAGAGCTCTAAAAGAGTAGAAGTAGAATACATTGAAGTAGAAAGAATGCACTTATTGCTTGTGGTTTTCTATTCTTCATCTTGCTGAGAATATTACCACTCTTCTAGCTTTGTATGAACTACTTTCAGGCTGATTGCTTCCAGAACTACTGTCTTTTTCACTAGTAGTTTTATACTACAGCATCTACTAGCAGAAGGTATAATAGCATAACATAGCAGCCATATTATCATCAGGAGGATAGTGTTTGTTTTAAGTTAACAGTTTTAAACATTTAGAGAACAGCTCAACTAATGAGCTCATTTAACACCGATTTACAGATAACTTAGAATTACAAATTCTCTTCTAAATCTTGATGTTTTTATTTAGCCATATGAACTCCCATTTTGGCTTACAATTAAATTAAAAAATCTAAGGAGGAACAAAAATATAGTGATTTAGAAATCTCTAAATGAAGAGTAGGTCAATTTGTCTCATCTGCTTTTCATGTATTAAACAGCAAAAGTTCATATTAACTTCAGTGATCCTTGAATCTGAATGCATCAATACTAGTTCAGAACTGCTTGCCATATTTAGCCATTTCTAATTTATTCTTCACTCATCGGTAGCTTTCAAAAGGTGTCTTTCCTCCACCCCACAGGCACTAAGATCCACCCATCCACAACCAAACGGTATGGTGATAGTGGAAAGTATATGTTCCATGAACTGCCATTCATTTGCTGCTGTGGAAAAAAATAATGTTGTTACTAATTTAGGAGCTACAGTGCAGAAGTGATAAAGCTCCGATGAAAAACAAATATAGACCTGTTATATTTTATTTTCAGTATAGATAGCCATCGTTATGAAGAAAGAAATCTTTTAATTTTATTCAGCTCTTTTAATAAATCTTCTGGAAAGCTTCTAATACACTAGAAGATACCCATATTCTCTGTTCTGTATCATAACAAAAACGTAACCTTTGATTATCTAATGATTTTTTTGTAATGTTTATTAAAGACAAACAGAGAGAGATGAAGAAACACTTAAAGGGTTTTCATACTTAGTAGTGATCACTTTGATCAAGAAAAATAAATATTTATATATTCAGGGTACAATTAAGAACAAATTTAGGTATGGTCTTGTTTGCTTTAAGCTTGCTTTTCTGTTTGTCATTATTTTTACAGCTTCAAACAGATAAGGGACAGATGTTCTCTCATCTGGTCTGAGACAAGATACTACTTACATGTGTTTGTGTGCACAGATTTGACAGAAGAAGATGAAAAATCTACAGTTTGTTAGGATGCCACAAAGCATGCTCTGGTTGGGTCCAAAACTATACCTAAACAGAAGAAATGCAAGAAAGGTTTATCCATTTGAATAATTAAATCACTGCAGATGCATAATAAAGATTATTTATATTAAGGTATTTATCACAAATAATAACAGAATAAGTCCATTTATGAGCAGAAGCTTAATTTCTGCAAGAACTGCCAATTGAAAAGAAATCATTCTCTTCTCCCTCTTCTTCTAGCCACATTGTGTAACGTGTGAAGAAAAACATATTGGAATAGTTACATTACAGACACAAACCCATCACTATACTTTTCACTGTCACTACACACCCAGCCCAGGCTTTGTACACATGTGACTTTCACAACGGTGGTCATTAGGTTACAGTTCATATATCAGATCCAAAGTTGCTTCGCTGATTTTTATGCGTCCTCTGTACCACTTTATGATTGCTACATTAATTCTCCCTGTCTGTCTTATTCTTTAGCTGACCACTACTGATGGAAATGAAGGCCAATTCAAAGTTTTCTAACAGAAGTTGAATACATTGGAAGTGGAGTTCTACATACCTCTGTTAGATAATTAAGTCAGCAAGTGCTGGCAAGTTCAAAATGGAAAAAGGATTCAGGATACTGGATTCAAGTATTCACAGATGACTCATTTAATGTGGAAAATGAAGGGTTTTGGAATTATCGTTTAGAGCAATAGTTTAATTTTATTCCAGGAAATATAAACTTCTTATCATGACAAGATGACAACAGGCCTCTATGATAATGGATCCAAGAAGTTCAGTTTTTGAAGGGTGAACTAAGGACACAGGGATGTTTAAATGTACCCACCTCTGGGTGAATTAGCAGTTCTCGGTGAAAATTAGAAATATAAAGGAAACTTCTACAGAGAGAGGAAGAATGAATGTGTTTTGTTTTCTTTCTTTCTGTTTTTTTTTCTTTTTTATCTTCAAATTTTAAAATCACTATATTCACAAAGTGAACAAAGTTTTTCTTGCTGAAAAATATTTATTTTGTTACTTGTATGTAGTCTAGTATAATATTTCCATCAGCTTAATGACTGATTACTTTCCTGACACATTATGAAATATTTATTTATTTTATGAAATATGTGTTTTCATTATTTTTATTGTTATTTTGATGCATTGGCTGTGGGCTTTTAAGGCCTCTTTCTGGTTCAGTACACCACATAATGTTGCTAGAAATTTGCTGGTCACCTCTAGTGTTCTGTCACATGTAGTGAATAAGACTTTTAGCAAGTCAAATAAAAATATTCCAGACTCTGTCCTTAATGATTATCTCTTAAACTAGTCTGTAAACTTGTACTGAAAAGCCCCTTTAACTCTGAGAAACTAGCTGAGACCACTAGGTTTTGGACTGACAGTTAGAGAAACAAAATGTTTGCTGGTTATTCTAAAATGATCAGCAACACATTTTCATTAGTTTCAAATATCAGCGACAACATTTGAGGGTTTAAAGAGATATATATGGAAAAGAAAATATGTTTAGTTGCACCCAGATTTCACATTCACACTAACAGATTTTCT
>PPHD01010601.1:0-13556 GCA_002909625.1 Bambusicola thoracicus
TTAGAGTTAGGGTACTATGGTTAGGCTGCGGTTACACTTGATGATCCTTGAGGTCCCTTCCAACCTGAGTAATTCTATGATTCTATGATTCTTTTAGTAATTAAGTCCACAAACTCCTCCTTTTTTTACTTAAAGATCTCAGAATGACTAACACATATTTTACATGACTGTCTTTATCAATAACCAAATGACCTCAGTGATCCACAGCTGGCTAGCCACACATGTATTTTGACTGTGATATGGCAGAAACAGAAAGCTGGTATTCTGGGTCAGGGCTCTTGCACAAAACTAATTACCAGACTCCCTCCAATGACCATTTGAAAAGAGGAAATATACCTAACCTCTGCAGTGAGCATTCAAATTGCTTTCTTCTGAATGACTTCATAAAGACTCAGTGCAGACAAATACAGGTGTGGGTGTCAGTCAGGTTGATACTGGAAACAAGTATCCTTCCACAGCTGTCAGGAAACTTCCAAGTACATGCTGCAGTCCTGCCATGAATGGCACTGTGTAACATGTACTGCCTTACAGAACGCGTGTGTAATCTGACACTGTATAACTGTACTTTCAACACTGCCATGCATAAAATTCCTATGTATTAATTCATTCTGATGATTTAAAGTATTTACCATATACAGGTCTTCAAGTGAAAATTTATGAGGTGTCAAGTGAATGGTATTAGTGCTGTACAAGACTATTTGGTAGAGACATGGGACATGAGGATAAAGTGACACACCTTTCTAATTAGAAATGCTAACATTTGACATTTTTATTCCCAATAAAACTGATACATTATAGATCCACTTCATTTTGGGAAAAAGGTAAGACAAGGAATTCTAATTCAAAGGTAGATTCCTCCAACCACAGTGCAGTACAGTTTCTGATCGCCTACATACAACTAGATATAAATGAAATGCACAGAACCCTGTAGATCTAAAACTCTGATTAAGCAGCAGTTGTACAGAACAACTGGTCTCTATTCCCCTTCTGATTCTTCATTTTCCACCTGAAAAGCACTTTTAAAGCAGTCTTTTTAGTAGAACAAAACTAGTAGTTAGAAGAAAACTAACAATTTTACTACTAGAGTGATACCAGTGACCAGTACTTGAACATTTAAAAATATACATATCAAATAAGAATTAAGACAGACAGCACACATGCCCTTTAAAATTTTTATACCTGGCTGAATTATCTAAGAAGGGCTGTTGAAACACAGTGAACAGAGCTGCTTCTACAGCTGTGCAATACCATCATTAAGCACTGCTCAGACAGACACACGCTTTTGTTTATCTCAGATATGTAAGTATTTCCCTCCACCATGGTTCAGACAGTCAATATTGTCATTTATGGGCAACATAAATGTTTCTGCAAAACAAACATAGCAAAAGCAGCTCATAATGGGCACCAAAGGGACTTCTACTTTCAGCTCTTCATACCAGCTGCTTGAATAACGAGGGGTAATTATATTCCAGCACTCAGAAGGCTGAGATTTACTGACTGTGAGAAACAGTGATGCCCCAAGTGAAGAAAACATAAGCAGCTCCAGCCTAAGGACTATCTCAAACATACTGACAGTCCTCATGAGGTATCAGTATACCAATTCTGCCTGCACTTGATGCTCAGGAGAATCTTCTTCTGGGGTGGGTTTAGGGTATACACAGAGACTGGTGGAGGGGGTGATCTGAAGCATGTGGAACATAACTCAACTTGAGTATAATTTACAGAAAATCTTCAAGGAAACAACACAGCAAGAAAGGTACAGCAAAAAAAAAAAAAACCTAGAAGACAATAATGAAACAGAACTAGAAGAATCTTTCAGAATTAGAGGCAAAGAACTAGTCTACAGGTTCCTTTCACGCTTCCTTTACATCCCAGTTATTACTGAATATCCTGTTAAGAACTGCTGCACAATAGTTGCTACTGCACACACATTTCCTACCTGTGTAATCTGGGCAAGAACACTTGCAAAGATAATACATGTATTTATCCTCCTAGCACTTGCTGCCATTTGAAGCTGTTGTTAAGTGTCTTTCTGCATTCAGAGGGAACATTCTCCCATGGTTTTTCAAATAGTCTTTGGACATCTGGCACACAGAAATTTGCACCTGCTTCAATGCAGGTGAGACTAGCCCAGGCAACAGCACCACAACATAGGATGGAATCTGCTCAGACAACACGTCAATGATAGGGTCTAACCACGCAGCTAATTTACCTGTAAGCTTTATCACTGTGGTTATTTCCAAACTGTTCATTTCTGAAGAGGCGCAGAAAGCTGTTAAAAACTAAAGCTTTCTAGAAAGCCTTCCTAGACACCACAAGTATATATGAAGATCTGCTGAAAGCAACAGGAAGATGTCGGCAACAACAGCAGAAAAACAACAAACAAGACATAATGTGTCATTTTTCACACTGATATTCTGAGATGCTGCTCCAAAAGGGTTTATCTTGAAACATAAAGACCCGTGCTAGAGGCTCGGCGTAATTATTTTGGATTACTCAGTCACAGATGTTACCTTTAACTGGTTTGTCAGTTGTTATGCACATTCTGACAATCGTGCTCAAGCAGTGAAGTTCAGGAAGAACCGCACATGTGTTTTCTAACTATAATGCTCTATATTCAGTATTCAAAGACAAATCTGAAGAGCAGCTTTTCAGATTTTTATGCTAGTGAAGACATGAAACAGAAGTGACAAATGCTCATTTGTGAAACGCTGATCTTTTGGTTTACCTACCTGGGTTTAGTATCAGAAACCTGCAAAAGTACCAGGGTTTAGATAAAGAGAAAATGATAGGAAGCACTCAGAATCATTATCGATACTTTGCTACTATGATGTCATATAAAAAAAATATATATCTCTTGCATATGTTTGTCCTTGACAGTTAATCTAATCTTAGTTTGGATATTTCAAGTCACTTTGAATTTACCAGACTGTAGATGTCACTCATTTAAAAGCATTTTCAGACACTCTTGAGACAAAAATCAAAATTGCTCTGAAGTCTCTTCACTGGAGAACTGTATCTTTCCACAGGCTCTGTGATGGCAGAAAGAATCACGACCAGCAGACTGCAAAATCCCCTACTTTGCTACAAAAATACCACTGCCCTACACCTGCCAAGCTATGCCCACACTCTGTGGGTATTTCTTCTGCCCCACTAGCAGGAAGTTCAACAGGGAGCAAGCAGGATGTGTTCTTTGCAGCACTGAGCTGTATCTCAGGACATCTTAGACTACTGAATACCAAATAAAAATTACTGACTTATTCTGTAACAAACTTAACAAAGATAGAGTTGATGTAAATTTACAAAACAAATATTAGGCTACTTAAAAATTTTAAGTTGCTAATATTATTCCCAAGGGCACAGCAATGACGCACCACTGCTTGGAAACAAGTACTAATATTGCAGTATTCTTGGTGTTGTGTAATCACCTCAGCTATCATAAAATAGCACACTATGGTCAGTGTAGCTGCCTCCGATCACATTTCCTAAGCCATTCTGATGAATTTGAGAACAAGTACATCAGAGAGAATGACCACAGAAAATCCTAGTAAAATAAATTACATTTACAATCAAGACCTACTTTCACTGTTTAGACTTTCAGTGAAGCTTTAAAAAAAAACAAACACACATATAATCCTAATACAGTTTGTTGTCCACACTCTTCTCGATTCGAGCAAGCTCAGTGCTACGGCCATGCGCAACCTGTCCTGCTCCCAGATCTGCACTGTTGTATCCAGAATGCTTCTCATCTTACTGGCCTTTCAGCACCAATTATTTAACCAATTATCTCAGTTTTAAACATTGTAGCTATGCCTAATCGTTATGATTAAGAGATAAACATATTGAGAACAATTCATGTATACTAATTCCTATATTTAAAATGAATAAACTTGTATTTTAAGCACACTCGGCCCTAATACATGCTAGAAATGATGTATTAATTATAGTTGCTTTGGATACCTTTAAAAATAAAATAAAATCTGGCTGAAAACATTTATACTCTATTTCATTTAAAGAAACAAAACCAAACACCTCATTCAGAAAATACTTTAAATTTCGTTAATAAAGAAGTTTACCGTATTTGAGTATAACTACGCAAATTTTAAGTATCCTAACACGCAGGGACAAATTTTGTATCAGATTTTAGAACAGGCAAACTTTATGTCTGTGTATCGCCTTGCTACCCTGATTACCCTTTAATGTGAAATTTCATCATTTCCTGTATCAAAATATTCAACAGTCAATGCAGAACAAACAAAAAAAACAAAAAGCCACCAATACTATTTCCAACTGACAGATGCTCTTCAGAGTTGAACTAGCACAAGGTACCTTTGGGTGGGCAGACTACATAAAAATACTTGTTTAGATTTGCAAACAGCTTGAGAAAATCCTCCTCAGATGCAGGTTAAAATAAGAAGGTCCTTCCAGCTCAAGTTTTTAGAAAATAGGATTAAAAAAAAGTTCACCCTATGAATGTCAGCTCAGTTTTATAGAAATTAAAATGCTTACCTGAGAGTAGATTTTGGGTTGCTCTTCCCTGCTATGCACTGCATCCCATGAGCTTCTTCCTTTAAGAACCTTTCAGTCATAGGAAGTACGAGGCCCTTGTGATGAACATTTGATTATTTATGGCAATGAAATCTTATTATATTCTGCTAACATCATTTAAAAAAATAAAAATCAAGATAAAAGTATCCCAGAGGATACTCAAAATATTTTGTATCAAATAAAATTTAACATAAAAACTACCCTTCTGCTTTCTAAGCATATAATAATTTCACATGAAAGTGAACATTCTCTCAAAGGAGAATACTAGCACAAGAAATCTAGGCTACCAATGGGCAGAGAGTAGAGAATGAAAGACTCACAGATTAAGCAAGGTTGAGAAATGTAATATGGACGGTAGATTACCTCTGGGGTTTTCACTGAAAAGGAACATAAGGAACATCCAGAAATATCAGTGTCAGATTAACATCTAGGCATGACAGGACCACTGCATATAATCCTGTGTTTTTCAATACTGTTTCATCATACTATGCCTATGAGGTACCTTCCAAATAATACTTATCAGAGGATGAACTAATCAACTGTGCACAAAGACATTCAGGAACTCCTGTCAGTATAAGTCAATGACTGAATCTGGCACATCACTCTCAATGGTTCTGGAGAACAGGCAAGATTTTCAATCAGTCTGTATTAAGAAGAGATCTGCAGATTTCAAAGGCTAACAGTACATCCTACCTAGGAATAAAAAATTCAGACAGTCCTGTTTACAATTTTAACTCAAAGGAGAAAAAAAAAGTGCTTCACTAAAAAGCAATCAAAAAACAGTTACCTATTCACAAGAGCTAATTATGATTACTAAAAAAAATAAATCAGAAATGACTTTCAGAAAAACGGATATAGTAGCAGAGAAAGATAAATAAAAGCCAGTAGACTTGCTTGGTACAATTTTGCAATCACAGCTTTCAGAAGCAGAGCTAAAAAGAATAAAGAGAAAGCTGCTTCTCAATAACACAGAAATCATATTACAACTAGCCAGCCAACAGAGGCAGAAAACGGGTAATGAGAGGAGGGTGACAGAGTCATAGCGATAAAAGACAAAAAGACAGCAGAAAACACTGGTGCAAACAAGTATTGGTAAACAACAGATAAAAAACAGCTGAAGGTAATAACTTAGGCTATAAAAATGGCTGATAAAGCAGCCTTGCAACAGTCTAATCATCTGCAGTCCCAGGAGTTCCCTTTCTTGTGAAGGGGCAAATTACTCATGGTTTTCATAGAGCAGTAAATTTTGTGCATAATTGTGAAGTGATGAATAAGATGCATCCCTTAGGAATGCAGAATATTTACAAGTAGCTGAGAAATGGACACTCAAAATGGAATCATAACAGTTTAAATGGAGAAACTCCCACAGGGAGAGATTCTTGCAGAGTGGGACTCCCTCACTGTTATAGACTCCCCCCAGCATTCAGAAACAGCTTCACTTCTATTGGGCCCAGGCTGGTGATTTCTGATCATTTCACTTCACCTAGACATGAAGAGGGGATGTCACTATATAACAAAAGAAGTCTCCCACAGCTAACTGTGGGTATGCAAACTTCAGTAAAGAACTGTCAGATATTTGAGCATTTTAACTTGCATCCATTCATGAAGGGAAAGCAAGTCTCACACAGGTTTTATGTATAACCAGCTTCCATTGGTAGGGCTGACCAAATAAACCCCTCAGAGCCCATCTAAAGAGCACATGGATATAGATAAAAGAGCGTGGCTGAAGCCCAGAAGGAAATGTTACTGCAGTACTATTAAAAGCACTCTCTTATGCATTTGTCTCCATTGCATTTAAGTGATCCTGAAGCAGAGGGAAACTTGAGGACTGCTCCAAAAGTAATGCCTCCTGGTTATGAGGTCAGCCCACAATGTCAGAGGCGGCTGTTGGTGGAATAGCAGCAGAGGCTGAACCTTCCCACCAGCATTCCGTGGCATGGTGTTGCTGTGTGACAGATGGCAGCAGAGGGGCACTCTGACAGGATGGTGCCTGACATGGAAGTGTGGGTGGAGCAAAGGGGTGGAACTGAATTCCTCCATGAGGAAAAAACAGCCCCCACTGACATTCATCGACACTTGCTGAATGTTTGCGGAGACCAAGCAGTGGACGTCAGCACAGTGAGGCTGTGGGCGGTGCACTTCAGTAGTGGCAACAATAGCAGTGGGTCACCTCACCCACTGCACGTTTTTATGAACTCGACACTCGGGCTCTTGTGAAAATGCACAGCTAAAGGTGGTGAGCGTGTTGAAGAATAACGTTTTGTAGCTGCAAATTTGCTCTATCAAATAGTGTTACAGTGCTCTTTGGATCTGTTGTAGTTTCCATGAACATAAATGGGAGGCATTACTTTCAAAATGATCTACATACATGCACAGACAGTGGGCCAACAATAAATTGAACAACGCAGCCTCAGAACGCAAACAGATGATACCTCTGTTGAAAAGATACTGGGCACAATAAAACAATTGAACATTATTCTTGCTATAATTAATTTGTTACTGACATTAATTGTACCTTTCCTCTCAAATATCTGTCAAGCTTTTTTCAATCACATGGTTTCTAATTTGCCCAAAGCCTTGTGAAGCAGCAGTCTGTGCAATAACACAGGGCAATGCTTCCCAGAGCTCCCTGCTGTTACATTCTAAATGACTATTTTGCAAGGATTCATCCCTATTTTTATATAGGTGTTAGAAGTAGAGCCTTTACACTGAAAGACTTTTGTCATCTATATACCACATGAAAGAACTAAAGCAAGTGTCAAGGAGGAAAAAAAAAAAAAAAAAATCAGAATTCAGAGCTTTGAGAAGGAATTCTTGTTCTGGCAATAAAGAAAAACATATCTGCACACTGCCATTAACAAAAAAAATAATACTGCCTCCACTGTGAATATTCAGTACTGAAACTGCCCCATATTCTGACAAACAGCTTGCAATTAAGTGAACAGGAACAAAATAGGAATCCCATCTCTAAACCTCTCTGCTGGGTGCCGTATCTGCACACATGTTGATAGGACGGTCCCTTTAACTTTGGTGTTTATACTGTAACCGCTTATAATTTTTTCATTCAAAAATTTGTGTAACAGCAATGTTTAATAAGTTTTTGCAAAAAAACAATGTTTAATATGTTTTGCAAAAACGTATTAAACACGGCAAAAGACTTAGAGCTATGCAATGAGTTATCATGGGAAACTTGGCAAAATTCAGTTTGGGTCATCTCAAAACTCTTTAGAACTTTAGTCATTCCCACCACTAGGAAACCCCGCCTTCTGCTTCCCTAGCTGCACTTACACGCCAAGAGAAGCTATGCAAAACACAACCAGGCGACACTAGGTGATTTTTAGGGACACAGTAATCAATCAGTCCACATGACCAAGATCAGTTACAAAAATAAAAAGCAACACAATACATATATACTGAGACCTCTTTTCGGGGGTTTCAAAATCATTCTTACCACCACATTTCTGATCTGGAAGCTGCATATTACATCAAGATACTGAACAGTTATGTTTGATGAAAAGAATATGGAGTGGGGGTTAGCTTTAAAGCTCTACTAAGTATCACACGATTATTAGAAGATTCCTGAAGCCCAGCAGCAGCAGCAGAATTTCCTTCTGTTGAATTATTTCAATCAATGGAAAAACTTGGACATGGTATCTCCTGTTGTTCAACAAGGAAGAAAATATTTTTCTGCAGCACACTGAGTGCAATTTAGTGTTCTTTGTCACCTTGTGGGTTTGGGGTTTGTTTTTTTCATTTGTTTTTTATTGTTTGTTTGTTTTGTTTCCTTGTTTTCCCCAAGATGCCTGCCAATTCTGTGGTAGCAAATCTCCCACAGAAACCGCAAATGGAAAAAGAACTGTAACCTAGGAAGCGTTTCTACACTCATGCTTGTCAGGATCCGACTATACAAGAATCAGCACAAACAACTCTTGCAACTCACAAATTCCAAAAGCAGTCTGAAAGTTGTGCAGATACCAAGGCTGAACCTGCTGAGCTTCACTCTTCACGTTTTAAGTTACAGAGGTATCCCTGTGCAAGGGCAGAAACCTGCCCCACGTGCATATCTTTTTGGAGGCTGCCTAATTCTAGTATTTTCATTGTGCACCCATCATTCAATTAGAGGAATTACTTTTCCCTCCCTCTAATTAACCACAATTTACTAGTTCAGTTGAATTTAGTTTTTCACAGGCTCTTGAGAATTGAGGATCTGAATGTTGCTGTTGCCACGTATCAGCTGGACTTAGTTACAGTTTAATTGTGGCTTGTTTCATTTTGTGAAATACTGGGGGTACCACTATGATGAGAGGTACACAACAGCCATTCCAACAGCCTTTGGAGCTGGGTTCTGCCAAAATATTTGTATCTTCAAAGCATACATACTTTATATATGTATATATACACACACACACGTATGTGCATGCATATGCTTGTCTTACTAAGCAATTATGCATTTAAAAGCATAATTCAAGCTTAGAATTACCAGAGCTAGGTGATAAATAAATCTTGTATTTGTAAAACAGTTTCTTTTTGATGTCTTATGTTCGCAGCTTTAAAGAGACATGCAGCAAAACAGACCACACACAGAACAAGTTATAACCAAGCCACTTAAGCACTGGGTGCATACATTTTTCACCGTCCTCTATAACAAGCAGGTTTCTTACTGATATAACCCACTCGTATATGCCCAAGCACTCTCTTGAGTTTGTATCTTTTTGTACAGCAATGCTGTAAAAGAGAATAGCTGAAGCAAAACAGAAATGGGGCTTGAAAATTTAAATCACAGGGACTGAATCTCTTTTCTTTTCTAGCCATCTGCTATACGTAGGGGAGGAGGAGGGCCAACAAGTTATACAGTATTATATAGTATTTAAATTCCTTTAGAAGTCATAATACACCTGCTTATAAGATTATTCTTCAACTCCATGTAAGTGTTTATGCAGGATTTCTCCTCACCACGGAGGGCAGTCCTTCCCAAACCTTCTAATGGAAACTTTTACCTCCTCAGCTGCTTGCAAAGTTTGAAAGTATGCTAACATTTCCCAGGTAATAAGTCAGCAAAACTGTAACGTGGATTTCTTATAAAAAGTCAACATAAAACAAACTTCAACATTTATTCTCATCAAGTGTTTCATAGCAGTTAGAAAGTCAGATTTTAATCATGAGGATAATGCTGAGAAGATCGCTGAGTTACTAAAAAAGTGCCTGAATGCTTTCTGAGGCATAGGCCCAAGTAACTTCAGCATTTAATTTCTATTGATCATAACAGAACTCAGGCACCTTTTTTCCTTCATAAATCTGAGACTTCAATTCGTAAGGCCTTTTACTCGTGGTGAAAACACACAGCCTATCACTTGCTAAGCAAGTTCACTCTGGGTCATATTTATGTCAACTTTCATATGGGCAATGCTAGCAACAAGAACGGGAATCATTTTCACATAGCTTGGGGCTTGAAACAAGCTCCCACTTATACAGGAGTAAATTCAGGTTAATTCCATTTACTTCATTTGATTGGATCTGGCCTCTTGACATTGCCTGTGGTAAAAATAAACTGTGTAGTGTAGCTTTTCCCCTCCAAAATAAGACTGCATTTTTAGGAGAACGCTTGCTAAGACGAACGTGAAGTTTTTACGCCATTTACAGAAATTGCTGGTCTGTCTATATGGATATTTAAGCACAAGCAATCCAAATTGCTTTCATGAAGTAAGGAGGGAAAATCCTGCAGGACACAGTGCTCTCTACAGAATACCTCCCCCAAACGTACAATTATTCCCTGCACCACAAAAACAACAACAAGAAGGAAGTCTAAACACAAGACAATTGTAGTTATGCCATCACAAACTATATCGACAAGGCAGAAAGAGCTGTGCTAAGGTTTCGTACTCCAGTAGTTTAGACAAAAAGTCCAATATCTGAACATCTTTCCTGACACGATGAATCATTCTTACTTTTCTATTATTATTTGTTCTGACACAACTATTCCCAATGGCAGCATGCCCAGCAGGAACAGGAGTACAGCTGGTCCTGTACCAGGTAATACACTGCCAAAAAGGGAAGCCAATCTTTATCACTTACAAATTACCATCTATCATCTCTTTAGCAGGGATTCAACATTGGTATATCTTCTGTCATCACTTTTGAGAATTTTGTTTTTTCTAGTATACAAATAATCCACAATAACTTACTTACAGTTCCCTATGATAATTATTCTTTCTTCTGAAAAAGCACAGCAACTGGAATCCTTTGCACCACAGTACATACTGCGTATGCCAGGAAATCAAAGCATGTCATCACTGTCGATAGAAGGATAAATATAGTTGAAGTCAGATTAATATTTCCAAGATTACTCATTTCTATTTCAAAAGGAGAAGCAAAGATTATGTTCAAAATGACAGCTACCCATCCGGGACTAAAAAAGTCATCATATGGATGTCATTTTTCTAATTATAGTTGTATTTCTGAACTAATGGATTTAAAAGTAGAGATCTGCTCATTCAAAAATATACTTCCCCACGCAGGCAGTGCTTTGATGCTGGTTAATCAATTAAGTAGAGCATTAGGAGCACACAGCTTTGCCTTGACTTTAAGAATGTTTTTTTTCCATACTTACCGCAATACATAATCACCTTATGTAGTCCTATCAGATGAAATTTGTTATAATGTGATTAGAATAATAGGCCAGGAGAATCTTTAAAATCCTTCAGCTTGATGCCCCCCCTTGACAGGTCATGAGATTTCCCTACATGAATTCCTACCTTATCTGTACCTGAACTACAAGATACACTCCTGAATAACATCCTAATTAGATGAAAAAAATGTTACAATAATATAATTATCATCCAAAGTAGGTTGTAATAAAAAGCAATTTACATAAATGATTACATATGTATTCCTACTGCTGTGCAAGTTAGTTCCTTTCCACGACAAGATTAATTTTTGTTGGATTCTGTCTACTGGTTTAACTGATTAATCCTCTACCAAACTACTGATGGGGTGTATGCATTTATAGACCAATCATATAATCCTTTGCTTTGATACACTGAAAGAGTAGGCTTCTCAACCTTGGGAGATGTTTTCTATACTTGAATCTACGTAGGGGGGAAAAAAAAGCTCCTCTGAATTCCGCAGCTTTTTACTTCCTTCTGGAACTGCAAACACTACATGATATTCCAGCAGCAATTATAACTGTGCCAACTGCCGAGGCTGCACAGTCTTTTCATGCCTGCTTAGCATATTATAGCATTTATACATGGATTGCATTAGCCTTTTTATCATCATGGTAGAAATTAACTTCAACTCATAAAGGTAGCTGATGTGAAGAAAACTGTGTTCTCAATCAATGGGGGCAAATATGCTTTTCTAGAAAGTCATTCAAAGCATTCAAGCTGTGTTCATGACCTCTGACAGAATTCTTTTCATCTCTACTGACAGTGCTAAAGTTAGGCAGGACATGTATGCTGCACATCACCCACTCTTCTGAAGGCTGTATGTGTGTTAAAACAAATAAGTAGAAAATACTATTAACAGATTCTAAACTCTGACTAACAGCTGTGCTCCTCACTCCTCTCCTGGGGAGTATACACTCCATTACATCCATATACATTGTATACATTGTATGTATACATATACATTGTATACATATATACGTTACATCCATATACATCCATACATTGCAACATATTCGGCTGCACTTAACAAGACGAACCCAGAAGTTTTAGTTAATGTTCAAGTCAGAAGCTTTTCCTCCCCTGTCCCAGTGAAGTTTCACATTCTTTCAATAGTTAAATAGAGCATCTACTCTGTTGCACACAAAACTAGTTCCTGCCCTAGACATACCTACCTATAAAGGGAATGTTCCCCACACAGATTGCAAACAATAGTCTTTGATATCTATATAAACAGTGAGATAACATTTTTTCCTCCAACTATATCACACTATTTAGCCATAAGAGCTCCATCCCCTAACTGGAGCCTCATATCCAATCACATTGCACAAACAACTTAGCAGCTTATACTTCATACACACTGTGAGACCTAGAAGCTCAACCACACGTGAAAGCCTTCTGACTGCTGCAGTAACACCCTGAAATGAAGTACTTCCATCCCCACACAAAACCATCTTAAAACACCTCACTCCCTATTAGCTTGAGATTTTCCTCTTCTCGTGAAGTCTCCCATATTTGCTTTTAGGAAGTAAAATTACAACACACATTTAACAGAGTTCTTCAGCTAAGCCAAGCAGTCAATAGTTTCCTAGAATAAAGAGCAATCGGATATTACAAAACAAGCTACTGCACTGGAGCCTTACAAAGGACGATCTAAAATTCAGCTTCGCGCTCAGTCTAACATCCATCCCACAGACACGAACAATACTTCCTAACAAAAACTGAGATCGAGACAAGGCCCTGAAATCCGAGCGCTCCGCGGCAAGGCGGCTGTGTCGGAACGCACGACTCCCGGCGCGCACCGCCCTCGGCCGGCGGCCATCTTAGCTCTCAAGGCCCTACCGCGGCCATTTTCCTCAGAAATGGCCTCGCCCCACCCCCCCTCCCTCCCCGAGGCTGTGAAAAAAAAAAATACATAACATAATGGTTCTGTTCTATTTCCCTATTAATTCTAGCTTTGCCGTAGCTCTTTAATAGCTCCTCAGTCATTTAAAATGCTTTTAAAAGCAGACCTTACTGCTCATCACCATGCACGGTACGCAGCTCCCCCAGCTCAGCAGCAGACTAGCCTCCTCCAAACCCACAGCCAGACACCAAGACGCCTTCTCTTACCTCTTTTCCAAAGCAAGAGTCAGGCCCCCCCCACTTTCCGAAGCTGCCGATTCCCCTCGGGCTCAGCCTGCCCCCCGCAACCCCCACAGCGCTGCTCCCGCCCTGCCCCGTGCAGATCCCACGCGGCGCTGCTCCCGCCCTGCCCCGCGCAGCCCTCATTCCCTTCAGGTGGTGCTTCTAGCAGTTTTCTAGCAGTTTCTTTGAAGACTCGCTGTCACTCGCAGCCACCTCGCC
>PPHD01010602.1:0-19509 GCA_002909625.1 Bambusicola thoracicus
TATCACTCAGAAAAATGGAAGATTGTTCTAGTCGACCTGCTGGTGAAGGAACTTTATGTTTTGATGGCTGGAGCAAAATCAAACTTGTTTAGCATTTATAATTTCTCTATTCACAGCAACAGATCAGAGTTTTTTTTCTGAATCAAACCCAAATTTTGTGGTTTTAAGTGCAGGATGGAACACTGCAGTATGATGTCCACTACTGTCAACTGCTTCTTCATTTCTATCTTTGTTTGCTAAGCATTTGAACTGATGATAACCTCAACAGAAATTGTTTAAAATACACATTGCAAAACTATTCAAAAAAACTTCTTAATTTGGTATTAAGGACAATATTCAAATGCAAGCTGATGTGAATTCCACATTTTGTACAGATACTTCAGAAATTTGAGGACACTTGATTGTGAGCATAATAATCATATGGTATTCCATGAGGTACTCCTTAACATATTTAATGCTTTCTATAAATTGTTGAAGAAAAAAAGAACTTAGTAACAGAAGAAGCTGGAATGTCACAGTCTTATAAAAATTAGCAAGAAATGACTTAAGAAATATCTTGTGTTGCTGAAAGAGTAATAGGTCTTCTTCAAACACTCAATACTTTGCTATAAGGCATATCAGAATTTTCATTAAAGAAACATAGTACTTGACATTCTGCGTTCTGTTGATCATCCACACTTCCTCCCAGTGACCACATCAGTTATAAATAACTGCGTATATGACATATCAATAAATTGCTGCATGACATCTGATGAAATACTCAGCAGAGGAGATACCTCTCACCCAACCGGTGCACAACACACTTCTCAGAAGAAACCTATGTGCAGCAGAGCTTTTCCAGAATTCCTCTCACTTCATTACTTCTTCCTACATACTGATAGTTGACACCTAGATTCAGATGTTCAGATTTTGAAGCTAAGCGGGCTTTCCCTAGTCTGCATCTGTCTTTGTGGCTGATCAAATATTTGTTCAGACTACAGTACGCAGCACACTTATAGTATTCTGTACAGGAATAAAAGCCAGGAGAGCCATATAAGGTATCTGCCATTGCCTACGTGATTGAGAAAACTAGCAAATCGATTCCACCCATTTGTTTAATCAAGTCCTTTCTCAATGCTCCAGGGAAAGGCTATAATACCAAAACTTTCCCAACAAACTCAGGGCCAAAAACTGTTTCAGACTCCCTAGAGTCTGAATGATGGATAGCTAATACCTTTTGCTTAAATAAATGTCCAAAATAGAGCCACATTCTACAATCTTGTATGTTAATCAGGAGAGTTGATTTGTATAGCTAATCCCAGAATGCATAAGGGCTAAGCAAAAATTGTATTCTTGAGATTAGCAGTTTGCTGGTTTAGTTTTCCTTAGAGTAAAAAGCTGAGGAGCATCGGAGCATCTGTTCCTGGCTCTTTCTCAGCAGCTCTGCTGATGTGGTATCTAGGGAGAATGCACATTTTCCTCCCTCTGCGCACAGAAGTCTAACAGAGAGATTGCTTTTCTTCCTACTGAAAGATGTGGTACAGAACTAGAAACCTCCAGAAACGTTGTGGGGACAAGATAAAGCTTTAGGTTTGCTTTAGTCCTGAGCACTGATCTCTTTATCTTTAGGCATACTAATTTACAATTGATAATTATTCCCTCATTAATTTTGAATGGAAAGGATAAAAAAAAAAGGTAATAACAAAAGCAGAAGAAAAAACAGAGACAGGCTGACTGGGAAGGCAAAGACATCGAGCTACTGCAAACTATTACCCTGAGTAACTGCCTTCTATATTTGCTGGTATGCGGTTCTGATTTTGATAATCTAAGCACTACAGAAACTGCACCAGTGTTATGATAAAGGCAGGAGACCTTCCTAGCAGCTTCAGAACATACTTAGATACAGAGCACAGATTTTCACATGGAAATTAGAGCAGTAAGATTTTACCACGGGTAACCAATATCATACTAACAAACTTTTGTGAGAGTGGACCTCAGATAAATTCTTCAGGCTTTGCCAAGTGCGTAGGTAGAACAAAGTAAATCAGAAAAAAAAAAAACAAAAAACAAACCAATAGAAAAACAAAACAGAAAGATGAGCCTGAGAGTACAGATATGTATTCCTGATTGTTTATTGCCTTTTCTCCCCTGGATGATAACTACAAGTTCAAAAAGAAACGTATATTAGAAGAATAATAGATAAATTATTTAAGTGAATATCTTTTGCAAGGTGGAAACTTTTAACCTTAAGTGCTTCATTATCAATTGGAACGACTTCAGGACCTTAGAAAAATGACATCAGTTTTCTGAAAAGGATGAAAAGAAATCCCAAAATGTATTCCTTGAACAATTAAGAACAATAGTACAATATTTAAGAAATAGGACAACGATCACGTAGTAAGACAAATCATGTAATTCACTAAGATATAAAAAGAGGATGCAGCATCATAATTCACAGCACTTTTGGCAAATCCTTAAAAGAAATGGAATAGTTCACTAGATCTCATTTAGACATGGCCTCCAGCTCAGTGGAGCCATGCTGATGAAGGCAAGAATAATGCCAGGGGGACCCTTGACTTCAGAGCAGCCTCTGGGATGGAACAGGTGCTGCACAGAGAGAAACCAGTTAGATAAAATGGAGAAAAAGCACAGTGTGTGCATGACATCACAGTACTGGAAAGGACAATTCTTGCACTGAGAAACTCAAACCATCAAAAATAAAAAGCTTCTTAATACAAAAGCCATACAAACCAATCTTACCGTTAGATAAACTTATTCACTGGGCATATACACATTCTGGTACAGGTAAATGCAAACTTTTGCAATGTAATGGTGTTGTATTCCCTGCGACAGTATCTATTTTAAAGCTACATATGTTCTCAAACTATTTAACTGTTTCAAACCAATGAAAAACCTATCTTTTTTTCTCTTCTATCATTGTTGATGTTTCTCTCTGGTTTTGAGCAGAAGATTAGTGCTACACAAATCATTAACTTCAACCAACATGCACATGGCAGGTTTGGAAAAAAAAATCTTCCTTTGAACCCCAGGTGAAGAACATATAGACTTCAGAGCTGTATTATCAGCCCCTCTTACTGAGGTAAAGAACATGCCTCAACAGGAACTGAGACATTGAGAGCATCTATGAAAGTGGATTTTACTACAACTTTGCAAGGTCTTTGCAGGATAAATAGTTTATTTTCTGTGGAGTCCCACGGAAGTTGCTGTGGTTGTTGTGTATAAGCTTGAGAATGTGTTATCTCTACAGAATTAGGGTCTTGGTTTACATATGTCATCTTCCAAAATGCCAGTGGAAATCATGCAGTCCCTGACAGGGTGATGATTGGATAATTTCTACACTACTTACTACTTAGGCAACGCATTTCAAACGATAAGCTTATTGGACAACTTGACAATGTGCTTTGATCATAAAATACAGAAGGAAGGTTAGGTGAAACTTTGATTATTTATAACCAAAGATTGCAGCAGCCTCTCCTCTTTCCATCAGGAGTAATTTTGTACCAGAAGAAGCCCTCTCTCAAAAAATAAATATTCATAAAAATAAGCCATAAAAATAATTTTATTTTCCCTCATATCTCTAAATCATAGTTTTAATCCACAAAGTATCTCCTTAGGACATTCATATTTACAGTGTAAGAGTCTACATCCAGGAAAATTTATTTTATCCAATTATATTTTTTTCCCTATTACTCCAACCCCTCATTGGGTTTAGAACAGGAAAAAGTTTTGGCAAGTAACTTGAAGTAGACTTTCTGCTAAAAATAGGAACAAAATCATAGAAATGAAAAGAGAGTGAATAGGCAAATATTTGAAGATGGGCAGACTAACGCACTTCTCAGAGTTTGCCATCACACACAAGTTTTTCCTGATTGAAGGAAGTAATATAATCCTGGATTTCTCAGCCACTACATTTTCATTTCATATAGCCATGGATAATCACTAATTGGTGTAATACTTTTTAAGGAAGTAACAGAACTTCCACCCTATCTGTGCTGCAGAGAACTGTGCATATGCATGCAGGCGCATTTGAAAAGCTGTATCAGTAGAAAGTGTGTTTAATCTACTTTTTCCTGTGAGACCATCCTGAGATCAGTCTAAAGAAATGTAATGCATTTACAAAGGATAAGTTCTCACCATTGTTTGATAAAGAGACACCATCCTACTACATCTGGTATGAAATTTGTCAAACAACAGCAGTGCAGTATATGTGGTACTGAAGCCATCTGTCCTTGAAAAACACAGACCTCTCAGGTTTACCAAAACCCAGAAGTAAAAACAAATGCACATTTTTCCTCAGAAGCATTCAGATTTATTTACTTTCACTCTGTTCAGCCTCATTCTACTGAACCACAGCAAACCTGATGAGATCCAAGTTGCTTCTATTTGCCTTCAGTTTATATTTCCTCAGTCTCCTTGATTCATTAATTTCAGCTCAGTATTATCCCACTTACTGGTTTAAAATCATTGCAGCAAAGTAGAACAAAGTGTTTAAATTAGAATTCTGTGTTGATACAGCTTTAAGAGTCAGCATTTCATCAATCAGAGTATAGATTAGAACAAAGAAGTTCATTCACCTATTCACCTTGCTATCCCTTAAGTCATCTTTAGTGGCTTACAATGAGAAGTGCAGTGGCAACTCACATTGATATACCCAGAATAGCTTTCAGTTAGCTTCGAAACATCCATAGGGGATGCAGTCACACATTTGGACAGCTAATCTTTATGTCTAGGAAGGAAAGTGTTAAATCTGAAATTCTCTTGGCATAAAAGGGATATTGAGATGAAAGAATAATCAATCTTTCATAAATAATATACATAGGTGGATACATTATATATTCAAAGCTACAGTCAAATGGTTGGGGAGAATGATAATTTATTCTGTTGAATTTCTTCAGAATGAACCCTGAAGCAGATCAAACAAAAAAGTTATAAAATAGGAATTACAGGTAATGAAGGACTCCGTGTTGCACAGGAGATCTGCTAGCTCTTATACATAATTAAAATATATGAGGTCAGGGGTAAGCTTAAAGGTGATTATGTCAGGAATCATTTTGTTATTCTTTTATTAAACAATACTAGACCTATATTTATTTTGCCAATACATGTATATACAATGCGAATTGACTCAGATTGAAATGCATATTTTAAACTAATGTGTTTTGATTAAAGTGCTCTGAGTCTTCTGTGTTTAATATTTGTACCCTATATCTGGCAGACTTGTTCTAGATCTCTAAATCACCTGCCTTATTAAGTTCTCCTCAAGAAGATAGCATGTCCAGCAGTAATTTTTACAGAGAATATTGCAACGGATGCTCCATATTTGCTCTCCTTTTGTTTTGTCACAAAGCCTTTTTGGCCAACATACTTTGCTATTGAGACAACAGTTAAGCGATGACTTTTAGGCCAAACCACACTCACTATACTTAAACTATCTACACTGCATAACTTTTGCTATGAATTACTGAGAAAAGACAACTCAGAGGGGATCTGATCAATGCCTATAAATATTCAAGGTGCTAGAAACAAAGGGACAATGCCAGACTTTTCAGCAGTGTATGGCAATAGGACAAGGGGAAACAGCCACAAACAGAAGCATAGAAAGCTCCTCACAAATGTGCCTAAGAACTTCACAGCAAGGGTGATAGAGCACTGGAATAGGTTGTCCAGTCAGGTCGTGGATTCTCCTTCTCTGGAGACACTCAGGACCTGCCTGGACACCTACCCGAGCAACCTGTTCTAGGGATCCTGCTTTGGCAGGGGGGGTTGGACTCAATCTCTAGAGGCCCTTCCTAGCCAATTCAATTCTCTGATTCTGTGATCTGATTATATAAACATTACATGACTGGATGTATAATTAAACTATAAGACAAAATATTAACAAAGTTAAATAATACTAACATAAAACTGAACTATAGGTATGTTGATGGACTGACTAGTACCTGGACAAAATAAAAGCACAAGCTCGTGTTGGCATACTTATTCACTTTTGTTTGATCAGTGGTTCAATTTCGATAAAGAAAACCTGATAGTTTAAGATTCGTAACTGGATAGTCATTGCTAACAGCAAAAGCCTAATTTCCTTACAAAATGAAAAGACCAAAAGACATAGGTAATGTTGGAAAACATTTCCAGCAGAAATCCACTTTCATTATCAAAGAGATAGAAACAGAAGTTCTTGAGAAAGTAAATCTAAAATAAGCAGATACAGGAAAGAAGCTAGGAGAGCTGGATGATAGGAGATGGGCAAAGAAAAAAAAAGGGAACCTGACGTAACATCTTATGAATAGTAAAGCTGTCAGAGGAAAGTAATAGAGACTGTATGAAAGCTCTGCAAACATGACAAAACTCTTGACAGTCCTTGTCCTGGGGCAGATGTCCAATGGCATTTGAGAAAGCTATTATATAGATTTGTCCCTTTCAATTTCTGGGAGAAAACAAAAGAAAAAGTTTCTTTAAAAGCTTCTCCTACACTTTCAACCCACATTATAGTCACTTCAAAGACTAACACATACTTTCTTTTCAAAATAGTTTTGGACAAAACATATGAACTGAATTTTGAGAACTCTTACACTTCTGTCTAACAGACTGTCAAAAAAACTAAAGGAGTAAATTCAAGAAAGGCTTTGTCTTTGTTTTATGTTGGTGCTTGTTGTTTTTTTTTCCTTGGCATTCACTCTGAACAGCATAAACAATTCTCTTTGAACTGGCCACATAAGGTCTCCCTCCCTCCCTCCTCATGGGAGAAGAAAGCAACATCCAGGGAGATAAGGAACTCTTGGATCATTTTCCAGCATGAAAAAACAATCAAGCTTAACTTGAGAACGGGCACCTGTGAGATAGTAACCACCTTTTCCAGATACAACTGTGCAATGAATTAACTTCCATTTACAAATATTTTATATCCAGAGGCACAATTCAAAGAAAGAATCACCTGCATTTCAAATCTTGGTCACGTTCTTCATAGAGTCAACTGTTGCTGTGCAAACCAAGCAAAGGAAAAGGAACATAGGTGGCTGTACCTTTGGATGCCTTAAATTATTGCTGACATTTCTGGTATTTCTTGAGTTCTGGCGGGTAAGTATTGACTTCCAGCATACTGCTGATAGTCAGCAGTTCAGAGAAAAAGCTAAGAGCAGAGCAAAGGAAGTGTGATGAGTAGAGTAGCAAAGCAAGAAGAATGAGCTAATGGATAGGTGATTCCAAATCCTAATATTTGAACTTTAGATTTATTTAATGTGTTATATACATTTTTAAGTTTTATTTTCCAAAACAGAATTAGAGTTATCAGATGACAGCCTACATGATAGATGACAGATGATAGCTGCTGTACTAACAGCTCTACACATCAGGGCTCTCATCCTTCAAATTCATAAATATATGTGTAATTCATATTTGAATTAAATTTATCTTGATGAAAAGTATCCAGATCCTTACTAATACAAACCAGTGTAATAACGACTGTCATGGGAGGCATCTGGAAGACAATTTTGATCTCCAGTCTAAATCACTGATCTGTTAGTCCTCACAGTTGCTTTCTGAATCAAATTCACCATTCTTTGAGTTGGAATCTAAAGAAAAAAACAACTTCCAAATATGTGTGTTATGCTTGCTATTGGCATGTAATACAGCAAACAAGTAAATCTTCCTCTGTATGCAGTCATGCCTCAGGCAGAGCCTCTAAGTGATCAGAGCCTATCCCCTGGGCTTTGTCCAACACACAGCAGGTCAAATGCAAAGGACAATGGAGTTATTTGTTGAAATGTGCACATGCTTTCTCTTCATCTCTCAACCTATTTCATTCTATCAAACCAATGATTTCCTGAGTAGGGCACATCTGTAAACAACACAAGTGCTTTCCTTGTGTGCACTGCAACTAAAACACACTCAATTAGAAAGGTAGCTCCTCTACTGCTTTCTACATAAAACAAGAATTCTGATCTATTTATTTTTAATAATTATATCAGATTTCCTGAAACACTACCCAATACAGGATTTCAGAATCTGACAGTTTAAAGGAGCATCCAGGGAACTAAAACAAAGAAAACAACTAAACTTTGTCCATTATTTACCATAAAACCATTCAGGTATGAAAACTCACATTCGACACTGATTTTTACTTTCATGATGTTCTCCTCATTTTGGCAAGTTGTCTTTCAGACTAATGACTACTGGCAAACCCCTCTAGTTTTCTGGGTCTTACTTCAGAATTTTGCACTGTTCTTTTTCATTTTGTTTGACTTTCCTTGCATTTCTTTTCATCATTGTTTTGTATTTTTATTGAGTTCTTGCTAGCTGGAGGTTTTGATGACAATTTTAGACATTTTTACCCCCCAAAATATTCTCCACAGATGGTAAAATATTTTATTAGTTATTCCTGAACTGGCTGTTTCTATTCTTGTGCTTTTCAGACTTACTGGTTATGCTGACTCAGAGACTGATTCAGTTCTCCGATTTGGCCCATTTGGCCACTGTAATCAGAGAACAAAATCCAGCATGACACAAAAATAGGGCCATTAACTGATTCATGGCTGCTATAGTGTTTCTCCGAATTTATTCTTAATTTAAATAACAAGCAAGAGAATGAGGTAATCTTCCCCTCCCCTCCCTCAAGCCTCTTTTCTTTTTGTGGGGAGGAAGGTTAAAAAATTTTGCTTATTTTGTTCATAAATACCTAGAACCTGCATCAGGACATTTTATAAATACAGGAACTCACTCTCTTCTGTTACTTTCCCCCACTGCCTCCTAACATGTCTCTACACATTTAAGAAATTGTTGTTTCCGCTCATGAACTGTCAAGTAATACCAAGGCACTTCATAGAAAACAGAGCAATGAAAGTTTTCCTTTATGCATTTTTCCCCCTAGGCTCACTTACAAAGACACCAAAACGGTCCCAAAATACTACAAGAACTCAAACATCAAACTGACAACAGTCATACTTGCAAGTGAATGCTTGGCTGTAAGTGCTACTCAAGAGGAACTTAATGATATTGCATCAGTGACAGCAATAATAACTATTTTAATTAAAAAATACATCTTTGAAGAACACTGATGTCAGTAGAGAATAAATTAAATGCACAAATTCTTGCAAGCACAAAGAGGACATTGAAAAGTAGGGATTAATGAGGGTTTTTGTGAATTTTTAGAACATCTGTTGAATGCTAAATTTATTCTTCTCTGGAAAGTCTTTTAAAAATTTTCAGTTTCTTAGTGATGTCCTCATGAATCCTTAGAGCATATCCAGCTCATCCTGTCACCAGTTTTAGGGGAAAAGGGATCACAGTGATCATTTGATTTGATCTCCTGACTTACAGAAGGAAGGCAGCATCCACCAGCTCTCTGGGCAACTTGTTCCTGTACTCCACTACTCATCATAAAAAACTTCCTTATATTCAATCTAAATCTCCTCTCTTATTTTGAAACCATTTCCCTCTGTCCTATCAGAACAGACACTACTACTATCTGTCCCCTTCTTTCTTGTAGTCCCCTTCAGATACTGAAACACTGCTCTCAGCACTCCCTAGAGCCTTCTCTCCTGCAGGTTGCACCATCCCAGCTGCAAGTCTTATTGAAAACTCCTGCACCCTATGTTCTGAAGGTTATTGATCTATTTAAATATTCTATCAGAAAGCATTTATTTCATTTCAAAATGATTAAAAAGTAACCATAAAAGCTTGAAGGAGTTATAATTATATTGAAATAAACTTACTATTCAATCCATAGCAGAAGTTAAAATTTTTGCTAGCAGTAGTTTGAAAATGCATGACAAAAAAAAAAAGGCATGAAAAGTTTACTCAGCTTGCATGTTACATGCAGTAATGCCTAGACATCATGACAACTGTGCCCTGAATTTCCAATGGGTTATTAGCTGAGAAATAAACCTGGCTATCAATTCTTGATAATTCTTTCCTGAAGATAATTAGTTATTTTTCTTCAATTAAAACTGAGGAAATACAGAACAGAACATTTCTGTTAAGATTTATAGAAATTCAGTCTGTGATAATAATTACTCCCCAGAGGGAAATTAGCCCATTTATATGGTTTATAGAGAAAACAATTCTGATTTGGCTGCTTCACCTAAATTTAATTTAGGTAATACTTCCTCCATCAAGCAAACCGACACAGGTCTACTGGTGTGCTCACTGACTCTTAAAGAAGATAAACATTTTTATGAATCCAAAGATTTTGTATTTTCACTTCCTTAAACCCACCAAAGCACTGAACAGAATTTGAAAATAGTCAGGGCCAGCCTGCTACACTTTATAAATTCACTAAACCCATTAGTTACACGCACTTCAATTTTTACAATATATCAAGTCTCTTTTGACATAATTTATACACACATGTACACTTTTGCACATAAAACTGCTTTAAAGTACTATTTACAAAATGTTATGGTGATTCATATCAGGCTAATGAATTCGGCCATCTTTGGGTAGGGAACATTGCTAGCCACAAAGTCTTCACATGACTATCCTTGCTGCCTCAAGATAACTAGAACTTTTTTTAGTTATATCATTCTGTGGTGCTCTCATTGGTGATGTATAACTCCATTTACAGTTGTAATCTGGGTAACAAAATGAATAATCCATCATTGTACTCTGAATAGTAAATTAACCTAGATAAGCGTTGAACATCCAACCACAATCATTAAGTAACCAGAAGACTAAGATTGGTGAGGACATACTGGAAGCAATTATAACAAATGAATGCATTAACTTCAGGCACATGAGTGGCATAGCTGATATTCTAGTACATCAAAATAAAATTAGATTGGAGGTGAGGAGACAATATGGGACAGTCCCTGGAAATAAGCAATCATCCATGAATATAATTATTTAGAAAAGAAAGCTTTCAAGAAATGATGCATATATGATATCACAGGCAACCTGGTGCTTCCACTGAATGCAGTGCTGTGTAGTAATAGAATGAAGACAAGCACTAGAGGATTTGCTGAGGTAAACAAAAGGGTCATTAGAAGGAGTCAGTGAGAAGGAAAGAAGAGGCTATAAATATTTTCCCATAAAAATTCCATATTGTTAATTAGCTGATGTGAAGATTGTCAAATGTGCATTATACTAATTACATAAATTAACATGAAATGTGAAGACATAGCAGCATATTGATTGAAAATTCTTAGAATAAAACTGGTTGCCAACCATCACAAAATAAATCCTTATCCATACACCTTATGTATAGTGAAAGAAGATCACAAAGTTTATATTAAAAACTCAATTTCCTCAAGCATAAGCCTTTTACATGTATTATCAGTTCTCCAATTCTCCAACCTCTGGGTAGTTCCACAAATTCTCCCTTGACTTTTTTTTTATTTTAAAGAAGTCCTCCAAAACAAAAGCCAGATCCTTGGAAGATTTAACCAGACAGGTAAATGGTATTAGTTACGCTTCATTCCCTCAACACAATGAAAACACATGTTGTCTCTTCCAGCTGATTCTTCGACTCTGTATGGAGATTTCCCTAGGCTTTACTGATTACAAAAGAACCTTCTACGTTTGATAGAACTGTGTAACTTCCTTGTTATATATATAAAAAAGAAAGAGTCCTCTGCTGGCACAGAAAACTGGAATTGCAAAATTGGCACAAGTTCATCCTAAGGTCATCTTCTCCCTTTGTGCCATCAATCCAAATAGGAAACAGGGCACACTTCTTAAAAAATGAGATTTATGCCTTAGTTTGTACAACTGTCACAAGAAACTTGACTTTAAAATGCAACGAATCTGATACAAGGTCACTGACAGGGAATGAGTAAAGCATAAAGGGTACTAACCCACCATTTTTACAGCTACTTTTCTGTTTATCATGATATTTGAAAGTTTGTTTGTTTTTTTTTTTTTTAAATGCCTTGACTAAGTACATTTCTATTTGACAGGATTATACTGTCTTTCCTTCTCTGATTACTCAATTGGTCACTTGAAAGCTCTAGTTTTAGTAGGCTATTCTCACATTTCTAGCTTTGCTAGAGTGAAGTATGACCAACTCAATATGACAGTTCTACTTAATTTCCACTACTCGGACAACCCAAGAAGAGAATGAAATAGGTCAGACAATCATGAAGTTCAACTGCTTGACCACTTTAGGGCTAAGCAAAAAGTTAAAGTGGACATTATCCAAATGGTTCTTGAACACTGATAAGTATGAGGCATCAACCACCTCACTAGGAAGTTTGCTGCAGTGAGAAAAATCATGCACGTTTTATAGCAGAGGTTTTTTTTTTTTTTTTAAGTTATCCCAGAAAAGGTTGAAGTGATGTATTTTAAAATACATCACTCACAAACAATTTCTCAGTAGTTAATAAGCAAGACAATTTGACTATCAGAACTAATTCTGATGATGTGAAAGGAGGCATTACATCAAAGAGTGCAGAATGCTGTCAGTCTTCTAACATAACCATCACTGAGTCATCTTTCTGATGCTAACAACTCAGCTAAGCAGAATACTCCCCTGGCATTGTTTGCCTTCACAGCAGTAATATTTCAGCCCTTAAATATCATTACATCTACCACATATTCACTGCTTACCATAGAAAAGTTACTTACTTGCTAAGACCTTAGTCAAAGGTATGTTTATTTTTGTTTTCCTTGTTTAACTGTGGTGAGTACATCAGGAGACTGCCACAGTGAGAGAAAGTAGATCCACTTCAAACAAACTCAACACTTATAAAAGCTCTACCAGTAGGTAACAAGAAATCTGTTCAAGGCTGAATTTGACTGTTAATACAAAGGACGTAATAGACAGGAGCAAGCCAGTAAGATACAATACCACCAAATTTTTAAAATATTTAAAGCTTTCTCTTGTAAAAATTGGAAATGAGGAGGAATAAACAACCAATTTCTATCTTTCTGGACTAGATTCTTCCTGACAGTCTCAGAATATGGTACTCATTTATCAGATGGCGGCACTATTCTGTTTTTGCATAAGAATTAAAACAGACAGGAATCCATTGCAAACTATGACCTTCTATCACTTCAGGGAAAATGGAAGTCCTATTTCTTTTGTTTCACTTCAATATTTCCTGAGAAATAATCTTATCTTACCATCAATATCGCTGCCTTCTGCTTTGAAGAAATCTTTTTGTCTCATTTCGTAATTGTTTCTCGTTCTTTCTGAGGTCTCATTTCACTCTGCCCAGAGTTGGCAAAACATTGCAGCCAACTTTAATTTACTGATCCTGGGAATTCTCAACTGAATTGTTATTGAAATCTGAAAACCTGATTAAAACAAAGGATTTAGACACAGTGATGCATGGGAAAACTTCAGCAATCTGCCTTGAATCTGTGTGGAGCTGAAATTATTGTAAACATCTGAATATAAAATAGTGATCAAGATTTACTTCCTAAAAATGTTGGTCTTACTATATAAGTATGTAACTGGCCTGAACAAAGCCTAACATTTTAATCAGAATTGTGTTGTCTTGCTTTGCTGTTAGACTTCTGTTTTGCCTTTTATATTTGGCATTCGTTCACCTTTTCCTGTGCTCTCTAACAGAATTTGTCCGTATCTGCTTTTGGGAACCTTACCTGAAAAACTTAGTATGGACTTCTCTAGTTAATTCAGTAACTTCCAAGTCATTAAACTAATGGAACAAGTCCTGATGAGGACACTGGGCAAAGATTAGATCCAGCCATAGTATGATACAGAGAGCTCTCTTGCAACAATGGCTCAGAGACAGAATACCATTCCATTATCCAGGCACAGAACCACTGAAGGATAATTCTGAGGCTACTCCCTTGATATCCTGAAGAGGAGGTACATCCCATGACTGGTTCATTTTTCCCCACATACGCAGCACGGAAGAGAGTCTCAGCTACCAGCTACTCTATCTTCCCTTTACAGGAAGAACAATCCTTGTCATGGCTCTAGCTGACTTGTTGGCAAGAGGGTACCTGTAGGAATGGAATGGCTGTCTGGAACCAAATACAAAGACCTGAATGCTCACTGTCAAGCATGAAAAAGATGCAGCCAGAACTCTTAGGTAAAAGCTGAACTTCTGAACAAAACAACTTCATTCTACTCCTGCAGTTCTTTCATACATATATCTAAAAGGTGATTTTCTGATAGCTTCTAGAACTTTCTGTTTTAGCTAGTCTCTTTTAAGATTAAAAAACCCACATTTAATGTTAATACAATACATTGATCTACTCTGGACATTGTGATATACCAACCACTGTGTTGATAAAACAGACCTTTAATATAGCAACTTTTAAACACTATTCCAAGAATCCATTTTTGCTGCACACCAGGATGTGTAAGTACAAAAGGATGCATCAGCAATAATGGAAACTTAATAAGGAAACACTTACAATTAAGTTGCTGTGGATCAAGATAGAACAGTGCTTTTATTCCCTTTGGATACATTTGTAACAGTTAATCTAGTTGTCATTCAGTAGTAGATACAATTCCAGTCTACATCAAAGCAACTAAAATACTGCTTTGATGGTTTAATAGTAGCTGGCAGTGTAATGACAGATGGCCACAACCACAACCTAATTTGAAACAAGTTGAAATCTTAGTTAAAGATGTAGAACTTTTTGAAGCATATTTGAAGCATATTTCTTTGAATGAACAGAGAAATACAAGTACAGTATTATAGTCTGATCACAACATGATATACCTTCCCCATAAAAGCTGCCTTTAGCAGCTGCTTTGGCAAGTATATTATTCATCAGCAGCAATAACACTGCTGTTTGTTTAGCAGTCATTTTGTTTTAATATAAGAGCATGAATGAAAACTGCTGTTGTAAGAATTCTACAAGACACCACAAAATTATATTAGCAACTGGTATAGGCTCTTGAGAAACACAATTAGGATAAACACAATAGCATCAGACACAACCCTCATGGCTTTCATTGTCATGCACTTCATCACTGGATATTCCCTACTAGGTAAGGCCAAAAAAAAAAAAAAAAAATTAAAAAAATCATGGCATCTTCATTTCTAGGGTATTTTCTCCTACATTTACTTCTGAGGGAATTCTACTTCAGAGTTCCTTCTTCAACAAAATCTGATACTATAACCGTAAGATTGCCAAAGCAGGAAAAGATTACATGCACTAGAAGTTAAATTATGATTTGCAACAAAAATTACTTACATGAGCTACAGTCTCAGAGTAGATGAGGCTATCAAAATATTACAGGTTTGTTATGACAAGAAAGGTTTATTTTTTCATTTGCAGTAACAGTATAGTTTCTAAGCTTGATCACAATGGAGACAAAGCATCACTCAGTACTGCAGTAGTTATTTCAGTATTCATAAGGTCAGCATTTAACTGCTACAAAAAGAAAAAGCTTAAAGTCATGAAATGCGTTTCACATTTCTCTGTCTCAGTTTCTAATATGGATAAACTTTCCACATTCCACAGTAACAGCAGTCACAGATGTTCTTGCCCATTCAGAAGTTTAAGTGCAGTGAAGAAAGGTGCAATTTTAAGGGATTATTTAAGCTAACTGGCATAAATAATAAATGAACTTTGCATAGCCTGTTGCATTAAAGTATCACAAGTCTGAATGAAATGGAGAGGTGGGTGAATACTTGTTCCCTTACAGCCCAGTTCTTCTGATTATGCTTGCACACAATCAGAATTTCATAACTCTCTCAGCCTGGCTGAAAGCCTCAGCACCACACTAACTAGGAACAGCATTTTTGTTACAAAGAGATACTCTCCCCCATCACTACGGGTAGCAAAATCTATTTACCCTTCCAAATATTATCTCTACGACATTAAAACAACTGGATTGAAATTCAGTAGCTTTCTTCAGGGATAGTGTAAAACATAACAGATTAAAAGGTTCTTTCAAGAAGCAATCAATTATATCTACTTGTTATCAAAACTCCGTGAGCATTCATGAAGTAGAGAAAAATTGCGAAGATTAATTGGCAAAGACAAAATGTGCTCTTAATAAAAACCCTGTCAACTACAGTGAACTATAAGAATCAGTTTCCTACAGATGTTTTATACAAACAGCAGCATATTGCCAGAAACAAGCAGCAAAGAATGTATTTTGATGTTTATACTACTTAGGTGTTTAGGAGGATTAATAAGCAACTTCAAAAAGATATCTTCTAGAAAAAAAAACATAGCAGCCCAGCAATACACTGATAATTACTGTAGCAGAAAACCTCGACACTGGAGTAAAAATTAAACATCTTTTCACTTAAATGAGCTGTCTCTTAAGTTATTAAAATTAATGGGTGGACATTCTTTAACCTTCTGAAGTACATATCTTACTACAATTTTGTGCAAATCTTGACAAAATAGACAACTTTAAGGATTGAGGATCTTCATATTTTTACTACATATCACAGTACACAAACCTCTCTTCTTAAGTGTCGCTGCATCACAGTGATTAAGAGTTTTAGAGCAGAAGTAAAAAAAAATAATGAAACGTGCATTTCCCTTATTTTCCTTAGAATTATGCAGCTCAAGAAGTCAGAAAAAATGAACTGGTCCATAAAATGATAGACATTAAGAATAAAGCTCAATGCACTGAACTTTAAAATGTACTGTACTGAAATTTATACTTTATGCTGTATTACTGCACAACAGACCATGCTACAAGCAATATACCTTAAAAGAGCTTATTGCACTGATGCTCTATATACTACTAGAACTATAATAAATGTAATTCATTAAAAATCCTAATTAATAGCATGCTGGACATAGTAAACAAAACGCACAGAATAGAGAGGGCATTACTATAACTCCCATTCCTTTCAAGGAATTTCTGGCAAGAAGCTTTAGAAACACCCTACAGAGGCCATTAACATTGCACAGGATGTAAGTGGATCAAGTCATCTTCTTTGGGCACCACTTCTAATTGTGGGAAAAGGAAGTCGCACTCTCCCAGAAGCCTTCCAGACCACCTGGGAATGCTGCTACTTAACAGCTCTTTTAGTGAAAACAGTGCACTCCTTCAACTCACAGCTGGACAACAGCACAATACTTGAGCTAATCTTCACCCAGAAACCCTACTCATTGGTTCATAAGCATCAGTTTTAATTTTGGTTCTGATCAATTGAAGGACACAACATGAGTTATCTGGACAGCAATAAAGAGGAAAGTTCTGTAGACAGATCAACAGCTCCACAATCCTAGCTATCAAAAGTTCATCACGCACAGAGATCTTTAAACATAACAATCTTTCATTCTGTTTTGTGTTATTTTGCTGTAAAGTTAAAAGTCTGCCATTGTAGACCTCTGCCTGCACTCACATTCTGGAGAGCCAGATGAACACTCAAGCCACTTCTTAGTAAGTTTTAAATTGCTTAACTGAAGAACACTCAGAACTGAAGGTGAACCACTGTGATTTTAAAAATAATTGGAAAAGCTTACATTACTTACATTGCAAGTTTTGTTACTTACACTGACAAACTAAGGCAAGGAAGTCTCCTAAAGCCCTTTTCTTCTACTAAACAGAAATAATTATCTATAGCTCTGTTGTGTGTTGATTTTAACTGAAGTATAATCCAGATCCCAGCCCATTATCTTCTTTTATAGAGTTTATAACAGAGAACTTGTTTAAGTGAATAAGTTACTGTCAATCCTATACATGCATACATAGTCTCAATTCTCTACATGACAGGGAATTATACTGTAAATTTTACTTCCTCATGTATCTGGCAGGTCCTTAATACTGATCAGTCACTACAGAGAAAAGTACTCTGAAACAAAACCCAATAAACTTAAGAGAAAAGTAAATATACAAAAAATGTTCTTTTTTTTTGGACACTTAACAGGTTACTCCTTGTTTTGATTTCTTTCTTGAAGCCTAATTATTCCATATGTCCTTTCATATTTTGTCTGATTTGCAACTGTATTTCTCATTATCATTTTGTGAGGATATGCTGCTATTTCCTCTGGTTTCATTTTCTCTTTTATGTTTTGCTTGTACAAAATTAATTACATTGTACCTTCAAGCATAATTTTAACACTGTCTCCATTGCACTGTGTCTGGCTTTAATTAATGCTCTTCTAATGTAGGTTTTAGAGCCAAATGGTGCAATATTCAAAGCATCAAAGAAACAAAAGATCTAACAAAGCTGAAATGAAAGAACCAGACAAAGCAGCAGACAATGTATTCTCATTTTAAAAATGTCGCTTCAATTTTATTTTAGATAGTAAAACCAGAGAAGATTGTTTCTACTTTCTCATTCATCACCAAGCATTTGGGTAAGGCTGACTCCAATCTTGGAGTTAATCTGTAATTTATGAAATGAGATTAATTTCTCAAATGTCAGCCCATCCACTACACATCCTTAATCCATATCCCTGTGGAGAAATTTTTTTTTTTAAATAAATATCTGGCCAGTCAGAGCTGTCTTATCAAATGCACACATTCACAAAACACTGAGGCAATTAACAGGAATTTCTGGTGGCCTATTTGAGAATGCAAATGGTAAGGAATATTCCATGCATTGGACATTTTCCACATGTTTTGGAACGCATTATGTCCTCGAGCCATTGAACTAATACATATTCAGCCAAAAACCAAAGCCTACCACAGGCAGCGAGGTATATAATTTTAGTTATATGGGACACCAGGTTTTTTTTCATTCAGTTCTTTCTTTGTGGAACTTCAAAGCGAAGCCCTGGGTCACTCCTACTTCTACTAGGCAGATCTTATAATTATTTAGGTAAGAAGTTTATTTTAATCATTAACTTTCCAGAATTTGTTTTCAGAAAAATAACTAACACAAACAGTGAACTATTAAAACTATAAGCAGTAAACAACTTAAGTGAACTCAGGTAAGTACCAAGACTGAGCTGTACTTACAGCTGGATATCCAGATAAACGTAACAGAGGGATATGTTAAAAATAAATCTCTTGCAGTTGCAGAACATGCATATATCAATACTGTTGGTGGTATGTGGTTTTCAATAAGATCATTTTTCTGGGCCACACTAAAGAGAGCATTTTAGAAGTAGATCATAACGGGTAATTAAAACATGAGGGATTTAGTTTTATAGGATGGAGGTACTCAACTTAGGAACAAAAGCATGCATCTTCTATCACAAATGCAAATAAAATAGAAGGGATCAAGTTAAAATACTTTTCACTTAGAAAGGAGGGGAGTTGTCTGAAAGTTATTCAGATGGAATATATTTTTAATGGGGACGAAGCCTGTCCTGGGATTTCATGACTTTGATCAGCACTGTACCCACACATCAAAAGACAACTTTCTATATCACTATTAGTCATTGTTTGATAAGTACTAACCAGCTGAAATGAAGTTTGCACATTGCAGTCACCAGCCTACTTCAAACTGAAACAGGCAGAAACCACTTGAAATACATTTATGGATTTCTATTTGCTCAATTTTAGAAAAGCAAGCTTTGAAGTATGTATGGAAAACAATAAATATTTGCAATGAAATAAGTTGTAAAGGAAACAAAACTAGACAGGTCACATTTAAAGCCTGGCACATTTGACAGTGTCTCTTCAAGGTGAAAGAATATCATAGCTAGTTGAAGTTCCTACTCTTATTATGTCAA
>PPHD01010603.1:0-19509 GCA_002909625.1 Bambusicola thoracicus
GGCTGCGGGGAGACCTCACTGCGGCCTTCCAGTAATGAGGGAGATCATAAGGAGGAGGGGGAGCGACTTTTTACAGTCTGGTAGAGATAGGACAAGGGGGGATGGTTGAAAATTAAAAAGGGGGAAATTCAGATGCTTAAGGCAGAAATCCTTCCCTCAGAGGGTGGTGAGGCACTGGCACTGCCCGGAGCTGTGGTGTCCCATCCCTGGAGGTGCCCAAGGCCATGGGTGGGCCCTGGGCAGCCTGAGCTGGGGGCACCCAGCACATAGAGGGGGGGTTGGGGCTGTGAGGTCCCCTCCAACCTGAGTCATACTAGGGTTTTGCATGCAACCGTTTCTCCTTTATCACTTGTGAAAAGGGAAGGCAGTATAGACATGCACTTGCATGGGTGTTACTATTAGAAATTTTTGTGCGGCCATCTGGAAAATGCAGGCAAGGCTCGTGAATGCTTCCACTAAGAAACTAAAGCTATGCTGTGTTGGGATAAGGAGCCATCCATGTATAATATAGACTGAATGTTTAAAACAGCTGATGCATCAAATCGTTTACTAGTAATTCCCAGGGTGAGAAATAGTGTTGGAAGGCCCTTCCTGTGTAATAAATAAAGTACAAAAAGCCGCCTGCACAGCTCTCATCTGATGTCAGAGCAATGAGTGCATCCTCCGCTCCCTGGGGTTTGGCTGCTGGGGCTCAGAGCTTCCAGAGCTGAGCTGGAGGCTGTGGGGAGATCTCCTCCAGTGACATCTGTGGGGAGACAGTGGGGAGAGCTGATCTGCTTGGAGTCTCCTGTCCTGACAGCCATGCTCCTATACTCAGCTCCCACTGGAGAATACAAGAGGGAATGGGCTTGCTCTTTGAATAGCAACTGTAAGATAACCAAAGCATATAGCATTTACAAAAGGGAGAACGCCAAAGTCATTCCACTCAAATGTTCTACCCATAATAGGGCACACAGGTAGTATCTACAAGCACATCAATTTAAAACCTTCCTGTGTTAGATGCTAGCCCAGCACAGTCTCTGCTTCAGACTACCTTAAGCATTTCTGAAACTGGTTAGCTGTAAAATAACTGCATTTCATTTGCAGAGCAAAGTCAGGATTAAACTACCTTTGGGACTGTAGCATCTTGGAAGGATGCTCACCAGTCACTCTGCAGCATGAGATAATGGTCTCATTTTGAACTCACATGTAAAGCCTCCACTGCAAAATCACCCGTGCACATGTTTGCCAGTAAAACTGGATTGAGAGAATAAATCGTGGATTTGGTTCTGTGAGAAGAGACAGGTTCCCAGTCAGCTATGACAAGGTAGCTGGAACAGCAGTTATCACAGCAGGCAACTCTAATATTCACTGTAAATAAAATAAAATGAATAAAATGAAACCCAAATGGAGAACTTAATTGGTGCTTGAATCCAACAACTGAAATAAAGGCCATCTTCACATTCTGGTCTGGGATGCCTCCCACGACGGATATGAAACTGGAGCCTTTGTATATCACACTGATCCTGGTGTTAGTCAGGATGTGCTCATTCACTTGATTAACTGATCTCAGCTGGTTTTACTGGCCTCCAGGAACAGAAATTCACTGGGTCAAAAGCCAGTGAAGCTTAATTTAAAATATAAATTAGGTATATATAAATCTTATTTCTGTGTGTATAAATTGATGGACTGAATTTCATAAGTGTACTCTTGAACTATAAAGAATTAATTGGAAGTTGCAGAGGAGGAGTCAAAGGAACTGGGCTGAAGTGGGAAAGGCCTGATGCCTCCATCTGGTCTGGCACTGTTCATCTGAATACCCTTTCATAAACACCTGCATTTCCCTGTTTCTCTTCTTTTTTCTATTACTGCTCATCGCATATAACTGGCGGGTTAATTGGGGATTCATCTCACCTACCTTGTTGCCTATAGTGTTGACGTTTATATCTGAGCTAACCCTTCAGGCTTCCTCTCTAATCAATGGAGAAAAATAGGTTATTTTAGTCTGCATTTCATTTGAGCTATTTTAGACATCAGCTAAGGATGATGAGATAAATTCTCTCATAAATATGCCTATTTCTCTCCATTAGTTATGAAGGAATCCTAGGGTGGCTGTTGTGGGCAGAAGTGTCTGCATTTAACGGAAGAAAATGAATCCTGAATGCCTTATGGGTCATGGATGGGCTTGTTCAGCTTGGAGAAGCTGGTTTGGCTGAAACCTTCCCAATTTAGGATCTGTTATAAACTATCAGGGTTTGTTCTTGTGTGAGATTATTTGTGTTCCAACAGATACGTTGGAGGTGACATCCTCTGTTAGACTTCACTGCAAAGCTATGTTTCTTTGTAGTGGTGGTGTCTTCTTACTACAGTTGATGGTAGATGTAGAAAATAGTGGAAATCAGACAAGAAAGAGGAATGCAATGGAGGAGGCACCGCCCTCAGTGAAGCACTGGGTGTGATGCACAGCAGGCCTTGCCTAAGCAAAGGGAGGAGGCTGCTGTGAGCACAAACATCTGAAATATCCTCAAAATGACATCCACTTGACAGTGGTTTTGAACACAGGATTTCCTGTGTTGTGCCATCAGCCTTGATCCCGATCTCATTTCTGCAGCTGTGCTTTTAAAGATGATTTTCAAGAGGGAGAAAATAGAACTAAATGTAAGCAACATAAATTTAGATCAGATTCATTTCTTGTATATCAAGACAGCAGTGACTTCCTAAAGTCATAGAATCACGAGTTGCAAGAAAGCATGGACAGTTAGAAAGGAAGGAAAAGAAGGAAAGGAAAGAATCAAATGGGTAAAAGGGATAAAACAAGAACACAGTCTCATGCTGGAAGTGAGAACCTTGGCATATCTCACACTGAGGAGATGCAATACAAAGCAAGCCATTCTCACTGGCTTAATCTAAAGTAATGCCTTTCGGAGCAACACAAGACTGATGACACCACAGACCATCATCTTTCCTATCTGAATAGCACCAACTGTACTGTCTTTTCAATTAAGCCCAAATTTTCCTTACAAAAGGAGAACACCCTGCACAGCTGACAGCCATGGGACAAAGAGGTGCAACTGCAATGAGTGAAGTTGGAGGTGTGAGAGGAGCAGGGTGGTCACCCACCAAGGAGGGAAGTGGTCACACTTACATCTCCCACATCAAGGAAAATCTCCCCAGTGAATTCAGGCACACTCTGCTATTTCTCCTTCTCTTTGCAAGCTTATATTTAATCTGCACAGAAGGAACTACCGGGCACAACAGGTGTCCTACGGATCAGACTGGTGACTGATAACTTGTTGAGATACTTGGGATTTTCATGTGCTGAGTTCCCAGCTCTGATTTTTAATGCAACATGATTGTGACCGTGTCTGCTGTGGTCACCAGAAAGGCCTTGGAAAAGAGGGGAGCACAGCTAAGCGCTGAATCCTTGTAGATCTGAGAGGGGGTTTGTTTCTGTTGATGATGAGAGCTGTACTGACACAATGCTTGTTGTGAGGTAGAGAGATGTTTCTATTGCTTTGGGGAAGGAAGTGTGAAATTCCTTTTTAGAAGCATGGGGGTAAAAATATCCCCCTCTAAATAATGGAGGTGAGTGCACTTCATCAAAACATAAGGTCTGTGAGACTCCGGGGGCCCATTACTAATTTTGCCATTAATTGGTGATAAACAACACTCTCATTGCTCCAGTTTTCTCACTTTGAAATGAGCATTATGAAACTTTCTGCGCGGAGATCGCTTAATTAACTGACAGTTGTAGAACACTCAGATCCATGGGGGAAAATGCTGGAGGAGAGCTGGGTCTGATGGCTGCACGGAGCCTGCAGGACTCAAACTGCAGAAAGAACACGGGGAAAGACAAAGCTGTAGTGAAGTACTGTGGCCATTATCATATTTTTCTCTCATTGTTTTTCCCTGCCTATTAATTTTATATTTAGTGAGCTAGACAAAAGATGAAAGAGAAGCTGTGGAGCCTTGTGTGAGGGGAAGAAAGATAGTTGTTTTCACAAGATCAAAGGTTTAGAAGAAGAAGGGAAAATGAAGTAACAAATAAAGAAAAGGCAATAAGTTTGGAACCGAATCCATCAGGCTTGTGTTGTTCCTGTTCTCTGCTTCGCCCAGAAACCAGGACACGGATATAGCGACCAACCAAAGCACAGCCTCCTGAGCACGGGAACAGGGCGGGAGAAGGAGCTCTGGATCTGACTCAGTGCTTCTCCAGCATCATGTGCCCTTCTATTTTTATCACAAGGAGAGGCTGCCGAGAAGATGGTTTTAAAAGGAAGTTAAGCTCTTTCCTCCCACCTGCGAATTATTGGTTCACTCCTCCCCCACAGCGGAGGTGTTCCAGGTGTGTTTGGGTAAGAGGAAGGGGCAGAGGTTGGAAGGATGAGGAAGGTGGAGGGCATGCAGTCTACCAGTCTCATTTCCCTGGCTTTATTATCTGGACCTCTTTTGTCTTTGGCTGAGGTGCAGCAGCAGATTGCCTTCATTCCCAGATGAGCTGTGGCACCAGGTGCAGCTGGTCAGCATGACAAGGGATTGACAACTGACTGATCTGATGGGAGCCTGCAGAATGGTGTGGGATGAAGCAGGCAGGAGACAGCTTTTGCTGTAGCACAAGGTGAAGCGGGATTACATTAAGAAAAACTTTCTCTCCATTCACAAGATTCCAGAGCCATCCCAGAGCAGTAAGGAAGCAGCACTCTGCTGTCTGTGGGACAATACCTGAAAAGTGATGCCCTCTGTGTGCTCAAATAGGTGAGTGCTGCCAGCAGGTCAGGCTCCGTCCCTGCAGCTGCCAGGTCTGCATGAGGCAGCATGGTGATGTGCACGAGTTCAGAACGTTGAGTGTAGATGCACTTCTATCCCCCATCAGGTATAGAGAAGACATGTCTGATGTCCTCAAGATGTGTTATGGTGAAAAATAGACGAAAAAGTATGAGTAGAACATTTGAAATGGACAGAGAATTCGTGGGTATGGTTCCCAGATGTGCAGGAACAAATGCTGTTGCCCAGCGCTGCAGAGCAATCCTTTCCTCACAGATTCTGGAAAGCAGAGTCAGAAGGGTGAGTGTGCTGTGTGTCTGCCAGGGACAAAGAAACCAGAGGGATACTGCGTGTCCACCTTTGGAGGTGAAGCACAGCCTCAGGGGATGCAGGATGTACCCCTTTGCCTCTCAAGGCTTCAGCTATTCCTCTGTTTGAAGGGCTGATCGTAACAGCAGCACTTCCATGGCTCCATGGCAGTACAGGCTGCTGTGATTCCTGCTGACAGTGCTCTCTTCTCCACCAGCTCTGAGATCCACACCCTTTCCTCTCATGGGCTTTTTCCTTTATCCTGCACTCACCCTGGTCTGCCACACTGCCCTTACACTGTCACGGCCCCACTGCTCTCTCCATTGCCAAGTGGGCAAAGCTGCAGCACTTCTACAGGCAGAGCATCACAGCATCAATCTGCTCATGTTGCTGTTGTTCCCATTCTCATCTATTTCCATCTCTGTTATTTGGATCAGAAGTTTCTTGCAGCATGGACTGTCTCTTGCTTGTGCAGCAGGGTTGTATCCTTGTTTCTTCCTTTATGCTTTTGTAATAGAAGCCATTCATTCCCCACAGATATGTGGACCACAAAGTATTGAGGCCTGCAGCAACAAGGCCTCTTGTTACTGTCTTGTTTTCTACCTATCTTTTCAGGACATGATTTCAGAGTTGGGATTGAGGATCTTTTTTCTTTAAGTTGTTTCAAAGTAGTTTAAATGCAGCACATTTACATGTCAGCTTCACCCCAAAGGCATTAGTTGCATTTAAGCAGAGGCTGCCTGTTATTCCCGAATTGTCTGTATATCCTGAATCAGTCCTACCGAAATCAGGAGACTTGAAATGTGACAAAACTAGATCAAGGACTGCATGTACAGAAATACAGCTCTGCGGTTGGATATTTACAGTTCTCTGGAAACCTCAGCCCAACACTTGGCAGCAGTCAAAGGAGCAAACAAAATGTTAGGATGCATTAGAAAGGGAATGACAAAAGAATTGGAACGTTCTGCCACTGTACAGATCTATGGCTTAACTATAGCCTGAATAGCAATGTTCTTGTCTTTAAGAGATGATTAGACCATGGAACAGTAGGAAGAGGGGGCATGAGGGTGCTTAGAGATGTGAAAATATGTTATGCAAGGAGAATGAAAAAGGGTAAAGATGCTTCAGATTGGAAAAGTGATAGCTGTTGGGAAAACATCATAGAAGGACCTGCAGTCGTGAGTGCAGTGAGACTGAATCGAAAATTAATGTTTATTGTATTTTATTTCAGAAGAATGGGGGGAAAAACTTACATGATAGCCTCATTCTGTCATAGAATCATAGAATGGTTTGGGTTGAAAGGGACCTTTAATATCATCCAGTTCCAACACCCTGCTATAGGCAGGGATACCCTCTTCTACACCAGATTGCTCACAGCCCCATCCAGCCTGGCCTGCAATGCTTCCAGAGAGGGGCATCCACAGCCTCACTGAGCAACCTGTTCCACTGTCTCACCACCCTTACAGTAATGAATTTCTTCCTGATAACCAGTCTAAATCTACCCTCTTCCAGTTTAAAGCCATTTCCTTGTGTTGTCTCTACCTGCCCTTATAAAAAGTCCCTCCCCAGCTTTCCTGTAGGCCCCTTCAGGTCCCTGGCACAAAGAAGGATTCAAGGTTCTCAGCTTAGGTTTGGTGTTGAACTGAAGTTTGCTTCTTTACAAGCATCTCGTGTCTTTCAGATGCAATATCTGGGTGATAATGGGAAAATCCCTTGCCTCTGACTTTCATCAGACAGCAGAAAAGCTTGGAGCAGAAAGAGAGCTGAGGGGGAGATGTGGCATAGATGTAGTAAAGGGAGTGGGTGGTGTTTGAAATTCTTAGTGCCTTTTTTTTCTTTCTTTTTTTTTTTTTAGTAGCTAAGTTAAGCTGCTAAAATGTATTTCTGAGGGGGACTGAATTTTGGGATCTTCATTTGTGCTCCGATTTGGGTGTAAGCCAGCCTGTGGGTGTTTCGCCCTTATTTTAAGTTATTGGATTCCTCAGGGTGTTTCCTGCTCTGCTTTAAAAATATATCACTTCTCAGCTGTATACAACTCAGTAAAATTTACCAACTTCAGAGCCTTGCAGCCCTCCAGGAAGTTCTAGCTATTTCTTTCCTACAGATTTTGCTCTGGGGCTGCTGCTTGTCAAAAGGCAGTTGGTGACAATGCAAGAGCAGGTGTAAGTCCAAGACATGATTTTTCCTGTCCACTGACTGCAGAATCAGGCAGGGTCTGCACAGTGAGCATCTGCATGGGGACCTGAAACAGCCCCCAGACACCTGTGATAAAGGGTACGTTCATCTGTAGGGTCACAGAATGGCCTGGGTTGAAGAGGACCACAATGCTCATCTAGTTTCAACCCCCCTGCTGTGTGCAGGGCCACAGCAGACCAGGCTACCCAGAGCCACATCCAGCCTGGCCTTGAATGCCTTAGCCCTTGCAGCTTGAACGTCTATTCATATTTCAATAACAGGAGTGAAATCTCAAATTTTTTTTTGTGTGTATGTATGCTCAGTAACGTGAAACAAAATCCACCACAACTGAAGCTGATCCAGGAGCCTGATGTTCTGAGTCTAGCATTTATTTGGGATAGCTGCACCATGGGACCTGCATCTGTATGGGGCTTATGCCACAAGGGTTTGGTAGCAGGGGGTCTGACCTTACTGAGCAGTGCTTGGAGAGCTGCAGCTGTGGAAGCCCACCTGGGATCAGTTATGGAAGGGCTGTGTCCCTGTGGGAGGGACCCACATGGAGTGGGGGCAAAGGTAAGTGTTAGGGGCTGACCACAGCCCCCATTCTCCTGCACTGCTCAGGGAGGAGATAGAAGAGGATGAATGGGGGGAAAGAAGCTTTCAGTGCTCCAGTCTGATAGTAACAGGCAATAAGTTGCATTAATCTCCCTTGAGCTGAGTCTCTCTTGTCTGTAATGGAAACTGGGGAGTGACCTCCCTGTCCTTATTTCCACCTGTGAGGTTTTTTTTGTTTGTTTTCATCCAATGTTCTTCTCCCCCTTCTGCAGAGGAAGGGGGCTGATGAGTACTGTGGAGCTGAGCTGCCCACTGGTGTGAGCCCCCACAGCACCTCCTCTGCCATCGGCCCTTGCACTGTCAACAGAAGAGCCACGTGAGCAGCATGCCACGCGCTCTTGTACCACAGGGCCTCAAGAAGCATGTGCATGTAAAGCCAACTTGGTTCTGGAAATATGCATGCCAGCCTCCAACTTGTTTTCAGTGTAGTTACCATATTCCAGGGCACAGAGAACACTGTTTGCAGAACAATTTCCAAGTGACTGCAAACACAGCCTGAGCTGCCTTCCAACGAGCCACAGCTACAGAGCAGGCAGATCTACAGTGCACCAAGAACTCCTTCCTTGCAGGATGTTGCTTTCCTTGCAGGTATTTTCCATCCTTCCTGGTGCTTTTGGTGTCACTGTTATCACTGCAATGTGATGACACAACCACTGTCTGAACCAAAATTTATTTGCCCCTCCTTGATACTCTACAGCGGGAGGGGAGATGTCCTCTCCCTCTGCTCTTGCTATCCTTAAGGCTACAAGGGATGGGTTAAAACCCTGCTCCATGGACCCTTCCCTGCATTACTACTTCTTTTTCCTCTTCACGTCGTGACCCTGACCCATTTAAAGGCTGGTAGTAGATTTCTCCCTTTGGGGCAACCTTTCCAGGCTGAGGTGCTTTGTGAGCAGAGCCCTTCTAAATTACAGTTCTCAGAAGAGAAATATCCTGAAGGAGTTGCATAATCCTCCCTGGCACTGTCCTGCTGATGAGCTGCAAATTGACAATATGTAAAAATAGTCGAAGCTTGGCCTCCTTTCTTCATCTGAAATAGTTTCAGAGAACTTTCTTCACAGCTTCACAGACAGATTTGGTTATTTGTACATGACGTTAACAGCACTTACTACCTTCAAATTGTATTATTCTTCTTTTTTCCTTTTTTTCTTTTTGCTTGTCTTTACCAGCTTTATTGTACAGAAAATTCTGTTTGGTCTTTGAAGGGAAACTGACTCCTAATTAATGCAGCGTGACTTTTAGTTATAAACTCAGAGCTCGGTCAAGGACTAGGTCAGGAGATAAGGGTGTAGTTTAATCACAGCCTGACGTGTGCCTTAAATCATGGGCATCCAACCGTTTGCCTTGTCTGGGCCACAGTGAGTGAAGAGGAACTGCCCAGGGCTGCATCTATGAACATTGCTCTAAAAGTAATGCCTCCTAATGATTTCCATGGAAAATACATGGATACAAAGAGAACGATAAGACCATTTAATAGAACAAATTCTCAGTCACAAAACATTCTTTTTTCAACATAGTTACCACTGTTAGCTGTGCATTTTTACCAGCAGTAAGCAAGAGCCTGCATGCTGTGCTTGTAACTATCTGCATCAGCGGAGGCGAACCACTGTTGCCATCAGCACTGCTGAAACGCACCACCCACCGCCTCACTGTGCTCACATCCACTGTTTGGTCTCCATAAACATACAGCAAACATCAGCAAAGGTCACCTCACAGCCCCATCTCTCCATCTGCACAGCCCCAGCTCTCTCAGCCTGTCCTCATAGGAGAGGAGTTCCATCCCTGGGATCATTTTTGTGGCCCTCCTCTGGAAGCACTCCAACAGCTCCATGCCTCTCCTGCACTGAGGACTCCACATCTGGATGCAGTGCTCCAGGTGAGGCCTCACCAGCAAAGAGCAGAGGGGCAGGATCGCCTCCCTTGACCTGCTGGCTAGACTTCTTTTGATGCAGGCCAGGATATGGTTGGCTCTGTGGGCACACTGCCAGTTTATTTGCAGCTTCCCATCTACCAGTACCCTCAGGTCTTTTTCATCAGAGCTGCTCTCAATCCATTCATCCCCCAGCTTGTATTGGTAATGGGGGTTGCCTTGACCCAGGTGCAAGACCTTGCATTTGTATCTGATGAACCTCATGAGGTTCACCTGGGCCCACTGCTCAAGCCTGTCTAGGTCCCTCTGGATGGCATCCTGTCCCATTGCTGTGTCACTGCACCCCACAGCTTGGTGTCATCAACAAACTTGCTGAGGGTACACTCGACCCTACTGCTGATGTCACTGATGAAGACATTAAAGAGTATCATCCCCAGCACCGACACCACTCATCACTGATCTCCATCCAGACACAGAGCCATTGACCACCACTTTCGGGACTCCATCCTGCAGTCAGTTCTTCATCCATTGAACAGTCCACCCATCAAATCCATATCTTTCCAATTTGGAGAGCAGGATGTCGTGGAGTACCCTGTCAAAGGCCTTACTGAAGTCCAGAGAGATGACATCAGTGTTTTACATTTTCTCTCCCTTTGATATACACCTAATCAAATAAATAGCCAAAAATAATAATTTGCTGTACTTCTAACTTGAGATCCAAAAAATTCCCCAAGAGAAGCTGGGTTTAATTTCTAGACAGGGAAGCCAAGGCAAAGGAGCTCTAGGGCTTTGCTTGGGATCACACAGGAAGCCAGCAACTGATTTGGGAATAGAATCCAGGTATGCTGGTTAATTTCTACTTTCCTTGTCCACTGATGCAATTACACTATGTTAGTTTGGAATGGCTTGGTTTGTGTTGCATCTCCTCAATGTGAGATATGCCATGGTTCTCACTTCCATTGTGACGCCGTGTTCTTGTTTTATCCTTTTTACCCATTCAGTTCCTTCCTTTTCCATTTGTTTTCTTCCTTTCTAGTGGTCTGTGTTTTATTGCAACCCATAACCTAAAGGCAGTGACTTACACAATCAAGTAGGTACAAATTTGATACTTCAAGAAAGGAAGCAGACCAAAACTGCTGGCCATTGTTATTTGGAAATAATCACTAGGAGTATGAGAATGTGTTCACATAGTTCAGCAAGGCATGGTGAGGCTACTCTCCTCTGCAAGGGAGTATGGTGGAGAGAAAGTACTGCTTTTTCTCCCTGCTTATTTCCTTCCTTTTTCCCTGTTTCACTTTCAAGGAACCAGGATGACCTTCAATAAACACAAAGGCTCCAGTCTGTCTCAGCTAACTCTTTCCTTACTTTTCCTCAAAGAGCAGTTTGGGCCATCTCACGTCAGTCAGACAGGAAAAAACAATCTCCCTATTTTACATTTTGGATGTCTGTTTTGCTTTTCCTGTTTCTGTTTTTAGTAAAGCATGAGATATTTTCAGTGTTAATGGTTTCTGGACAGATTAAGAAAGGTTGTGTTTACAATCAGAATTACAAGCCATGTCTGCTGACTGTACATCCAATAACAGGACCTAATTGCAACTTTTTACTTTTGGAGTTAATCTGTTTAATTACTATTAGCGTAGTGAAGATGGCAATTAGTACTTTGAATTGAAGTTTCAAAGGAATCTTCAGAGTCCTTCAACTGCAGTTGTGTGTTTCTGTTAAATACAAAAATGCAGGCCTATTTGGGCTAACGCTCAGCTGCACAAGTAGTTACCTGTGCCTTGTACGCTGCCAGGCATGTGAATGAGGGCACTCACACCAATCACAAGTGGCAGATGTCTTTTGCTGTTTGCCCTTAAGGTTTCTGAAGGTCGTATTTCTTCTTTAAATTCCCACGAATCTTTTCTGTATCTTCCAAAAGGAGGTATTTCTTCTCCAGTCAACTGTATGATCCTTCAAGTTGTCTCCTCAGCACTGAAAGTAGAAAATGAGGGATTTATTTCTGTTCTAAAGGAAAATTTTGAGCGCCGCATCTCTATGCTCCTTAAAGCAGAAGCTGTAGGAGAGCAAGCAGAATACACACATGCCCTCCCTCCACCGTCTTTTGTGATGATCTGAGCAATAAGAGAGGTTTATTGATGGGAAAGCAATTTAACAGAAGAGATAGGAACAAGACTGATCTGATATGAATAGAACTACAGGACTCCCAGCAAAAGAATAGGAAGAGAAAGAACAGAGGAATGAAACACAGAGTGAACTTCTTAAAAATCGTATTTCACAGTTCTTTATTGCCTTCTGCTCTCCGTTCTATCTGTGTTGGGGAAGGAAAAATAGAAAAACCGCAAGTGCGGTGATAAATACTTCTCTGTGGTGTAAATGACTTCATAAAAATTCAACTTCCACTGGCGTTTTCTCATCCTTTCACCAGGCATCCCTGATGTGCTATTTATAGCTGCTCAATCACAGCAGCCTGTCAATTATCTTATAGGGCATTCCCCAGCTGTTGGTTGGGGGAGAATAGAATATCCAAGCTGAATATTGAATAGCATTTGCTGTAAAGTTACGGTGTACTTGTAAATATGACTTTGTTACAGGCTGCCAATGGCTGTGATGGAAATGCTGAGATAAGTGGGCAACAACAGCTTTTCTGCTTTCCTGCCTTTGCCAAAAGACGGATAAGATGAATGGAGGCAAAAAGTCTCAACTTTCTCCTAGGCAGTGTTTACTCCAATCTCATCCTTGTTATTATTGTTTTTTTTTTCTCCATGAAACTTCAGACAGGTTAAGATGCAGAGGTAAAATGAGTTTTCCAGTTTCCAGTGCAGTGCTGGCTCAGTTCAGGCCAGTTTAGACCATAAACAAATTATGGGTTCTTTTCTACACCTCTAATATGTCATTCTTCAAGACATTTTATTTTAAATCCAGCGATACAAAGACCAGAAAAGTTTATTAAAAAGAAAAGAGATGTATGTATAGAGGTGTCCCTTTGCATTCATGTAACATAGACTTAGATCTGGAAAGTGAAGATGATTGCTGGGTTTCTTGGCTTAACAACCTTAGTGCACTGATGACTTTTACCAAGGTATGCCTGTATAGGATCCAAATCTTAGCTTTATTTTGCTTTTTTCTTCACAGAACCTTCAAGGTACTTTCTTCATCTGGAGAAACACAGAACAAGACAAACCACCATTTACTAAGAGCCCAGTCCCCAGCTGAATGCTCCCTACTAAGTATTTAGGCCTAATTTCTAGACTTTCTGATTTCATCTGCATCATATAAGTTCACTTTCTTTGTTTTTGAAAGTACTTTGACTCCCCTCAACCTCATCATCTGCATTTCACTATTTCTACAATATGGGGAAATCAAGATTACCCTGCAGCATTCCAGTCTTGATTTTCACATATATACAGTTGAGCTCTCCTTTCTAAACTTTCCCATTGCTCCATATTCATCTAAATTCCTCAGGGGCTCCACTGGCTGTATATCTGCTTTGTGGCCTTGATCCCAAAAGGAATTTGGGAGAGCCAAAGGAATGAGCAAAGGAAAAAAGTGATCTGCATCCTTTTTGCCTGGCCTGCAATGCTGATTAAGGAATTTGCCTATTCTTATTGTGCTTATCGTCAGCATGTTTACACTTAATAAAGGTGTCATTCCAATCTCATTTAAAAGAAAAAAGGCAACATGGATGCCCCATCCCTGGAGGTGTTCAAGGCCAGGTTGGATGGGGCCCTGGGCAGCCTGGGCTGCTATGAAATGTGGAGGTTGGTGGCCCTGCCTGTAAGTTGGGTAGGGTTGGAGCTCCATGATCCTTGAGGTCCCTTCCAACTCAAGCCATGCTATGATTCTATGATTAAAAATTACTTCAGATTTTTCTACAGTGCTCAGTCAAGTGCCTTGAACAAATCTGAGTGCATTATAGATCTACTGACTCCTTCATCAGCTCTGCTTGTGGAGTCCTGAAGGATGGAATCATGCTTATGTGCCTTGATTTATTTGTCAATAAAGTGTTGAGAGGCAGCACTTATATCCCTGTTCCTTACTTTTCTCTCAGACATATGAATGCTCAGTCAGGTTTTTCATTAATTTATTCAGGAGTATGGCAGGTTTTTAGTTACCTAAGTTATTTCTCGTGTTCTAAGTATGAGGATGTTAACACAGACTGTACTGTTCCTAGATATACTGAATATAGACAGCATCTGGCCAAAATGCCCTAAGCCAACTCTTTTCAGTCCCTTTTGCAGTTGCTAATAAAAAACATGCTGTTTTTTTTTTCTCATGGTTATGGTGCAATATCCTGCTGAGGCACTTATGGACTGGAAAGTACTTTGTCACGCTCAAGTGATAACTGTAGATCACACTGCTTCTTTCAGAACACAGTACGTTTTTGAACATACCTGTCTTTTTTGCATCACTGACTATTTCACTCCCTCCTCGTCCTTGCTAGTGTTTCTTTATTTTCCCCTAATGTATTAGAGCATTTCTTTCAACCGTGCAAGCCATTCATTTTCACTCTAATATCTTCTCTCTTCAATTTTCTGCATTTGGGAAACAACACAAAATTTTCAGGCATGTGTCAAACAGACGTATAGAAAGCTAACAGTGCCAGCACCTCTGTTTTGGTTTCTATTTCCACTTACTTGCAGTAATAAATCTATCTGTTCCCTTTACTGTGCTAAAGCCACAGTTGGCCACAGGTGTTTTTAAGAACTGTGATATCAGTCCCTTCTGGCTAACAGAAAGTCCCTATTAAGTGCCTCTTTATTTTTCAATCACATTTTCTTCCTAGATGTACAGCTTCAAACTGACAGGTAGTTTGCAGGATATTTTAACAGCATTCCATGTTTTCTAGCAGTATGGTTGGAGCAAGGCCCACTGCTGTCTTGTTGGCTCCTTGATTGCTTCTTAGGCACCTTTTGCTGAGCTGAGATGCTGATGTGTTCATGCCACTGGTTTACTGCACTGCAAAGGCAAATGGATTTGTATCAGCTCCTATCAGACGGAGTGTTTCTACTCAGCCCCAGAGTTCCGATACAACTGGCTGAAAAAGTTCCTTAATGTTCTCTGCTACTTTTGTTTAATTCATTTCAGAATGGGATCTGGCTGTTTGAAACCTTCCTCTTGATCTAGGTGGACACTGCCTTCCTGCCTGCTCCAGTCAGTTGTCAACCAAGAGTCAACCAATGTCCCTGAAATTCATACTCTTCTAGTATGGGCATGTTATCCAGTGCTTCACAAAAAGTAATGTCCTACCACTTACTGCAGTTCATTGCTTTACCTTTGCTATTTCCTGCTGTCATCATTTTACAAAACAAGAAAAGCTCCAGAGCTGTCACCTGAATTTCCCTGGCTCACTGAGAAGATTCCAGAAGACTTCTGTAGCCCTAGAGTTCCTTGAGATGCCGCAATCCAGTCTTATCTCCGTTCTTCCTTTGTAATAGACAAAGGAACACAGAAAGGGCCTCCTCCAGGTCACTGATAAAGGTGTTCAATGCCCAGGCCTACAGACAGACCCCATTTTCACTGGTCTGCAGTTGGAGCCTGACCCATTAACCACGGCTCTATGAGCCCAACATCTTTTACCCATTTGTCCACTCATCCAGACCTGAAGTGTCTCGATATTGACAAGACAGCGTTGGCAGCCTTGTAGTGTTGAGGCACATACACCCAGTACTCTTCTCTTGACCATAGCACCAGCCATTTTATCTCAGAAGGCCCTCAGCTAGATGAGGCATGATTTACCCTTGGGAAATACGTACTAATGATTCACAATCAACTTCACCATCACAGACCCAGAGATTTGTTTCGAGAGGGCTCACTCCATGTTTTCCCCAGGAAATGAATTCCTGCCCAAGAGCTTGCTGTATGCTTTCAGCTCTTTCTCTCCCCAGTCCGCCATGCTTTTCCCAACAGCACTTGCTTTTCCGCTCTACCTTCATGTTAAATAACTCAGTTAAGTAAAATAAAAGCTTTCCCAGAATATCTTAGATTAGACCTTTGGGACCACATCGTCTTTCCTTCAGTACACTCATCTGTACGCCTCAGAGGAGCATAATCACTTTTGCCTGCTGATGAGGCTTCCATACACCAAAGCTGAGTGTGTAAAAAGCAACTAGAAGTAACTGCTATTAAATCTGCTGCTAAAGAAGTGAACTTAAAACAACCACTAAAAAATAGATACAAACTTGTTTTAAATAGGACAAAGACATTTGCAAAGCTATGCTCAGGGCACAGCGGAAATGTGGCATTTGTTCTATTTGGTGATTCATCTAGAAATGGTTTTGTAAATAAATTATGTACATCAACCTTGTTTCCAGCTTCTGCTTCTTTTCATATATTTTTCATTTATTTTAATATATTTCACTGCATAATTGCTGTCTCTAAAACTTAACTGAAATTTCTGATTTTTTTTTTTTTTTTTTTTTGCTGTAACCCTTAAACAAAAGTTCTTCATTTTCGATGGAGTGAAGTTTGTTAGTTCTTCACTATGCTTGCTACCATGTGATGTTATAATAGCATCCCAAATTCTGTTTCTTGTACCCATTAGTCTTTTAGGACCACCCGTGTATCTGTAGCACGCAGCAGCCAGAGCACTGCAAACACCTTCTGGATGATGAACAGTAGATGCTGCAGCTTCTATAAATTAAAAACTTTGCATTCAGTTTATAGATGGGCTCAGTTTCCATATCCAAAACTTGGAGGCAGATATTTGCCTTCTCTGGGCTTTGTGCTGATGTTGCTGTGTAAATGAAAGGAGAGTCGGTTACAGACGCTCCCTGCCAGTGAGGGATCATATTTTAATGTTTAAAAAGTATAACTTAATTACTTTAATAGCAAGAAGTTTCTAGAAGTGGGCCCTGAAATCTCTTTCTGTCACTAAGAGAAACTATTCCCCTTTACATTTCCCTTTTAAAGAGGGAAGAATTAAATGTAAATTTTAATTAAAGGGAAAAATATTTGCACACAAAGTGCAGGAAGCACCAGTCTAAACACCTGCAAACAGAAGAGAGTCTGTAAAGCACAATCAATTAAATATTCTCTTGGGCCTTGATGTGCCACACGTTGATGTTGTATCCAATGGGAAATCTCATTAACAGGATGAGTTCCTTTGTGTCCATATCAAGTGAGTTTAAAACGAGAAATAAGGATTCACTGAAGATGTGAGATTTGTTTATGAGTACAGTGAAATCTTGGTTTTGGACATTCATGCTTTCTGTTTGTGATGGCTGAGCTGATGTCAGTGCTCTTTGAATTCTCTTTCTGTTCTCTGTCCACCTCTTTTTCTGTTTCAGCTGAAATGTGCAGACCTGGTGTCACTTTTCTGTCCTTCAGCTTCCATAAATACACCTGAAGGTACCCTTTTTCCTCTGAGGGTGCCTGTCCCATGAATCTAAATAGCAAACACTACAGGCAGACTGTACGACGGCACATTCACCTTGGGCCACTCCAACCCCACAGAACAGCGGGCATCTGCTGTGCCTGAAATCGGATGGAAGTGATCCAGAACTTCAGCAGCAGCACCACACATGAGGCTCAAACAATTAGCAATAGCATTCTTGTTACTTGAGTGTTTTCAGCGTATTGAGACAATTTCATCAGTGGAAAAGCATGTTGGGAACTTTCTGTCTTTGCAGTGCTCTGAAATCATGTTCACAGTGTGGCTGGTATCTGCTCCTCGAGTTTTAACATCATCCTTTCCACATTTAGAGAGGTTGCCTTTGCACTCCTTCATGCCAAAGCAAGGCTTGTTTTCTTTAGAGTAGCTGTCAAGCTGCTAAGATAAGAATAAATCTATCTATATGTGTAAAATCTGCAGAGGAACAGATTTTGCTATAATAGTGAAGATGTTATTTGTGATACAGAGGAATGAACTGAGGAGCCCATGGCATTTGTCCTTTTGCAGTTAATAACATAGGAAAGGTACATGCTATGAGGGAGTCAGCTATGGCAAGGAAGAGAGGCAGTGAGGAGGCAATGACGGCAGGATGAAATGCAGATAAAAGACAGCATTTTGGTGGTGTTATGCAAGCAGCTGAGTGGCAAGACGAGGGCTCAGCACATACACGTGCTTTGGAGAAGTTTGTGCACTGAAGCCATTTGTGAAGAGACAGAAGAATCTAATTTGTTTGAACTCTACCATCTGTGGTGTAATTGCCTTATTGCCAGTGGGATTCATATGAGTAAATGAACATTAGAAAGAGGAAGAATACTAATAGTATAGGGTTTTATTTTATATCAGAATATTGCTGCTCATCTGTGTAAACTATATAAAAAGAAGTCAATTCGTATCTATCTTGTATAGAATTGTCTATTTTCACTGATTAAATAATATTAAAAATAGGTCAATTACAACTAAACTTTTCCTAAGGAGGAAAAAAACCCACGCCATCAAGAAAGGAATCTGATTGCTCTCTAATTACAAAGAATAAAGAAATCAGTAACATCAATTCTAAAATGCATCTTCAATTGCAGAACAAAAATAAAATTGAAAACTGTAATCTTCTTTTACAAACAGTTCCTCTAAAAGCTGCTGGTTTGACAAGCTTCCAAACCGACATCTTCTATTTATACATAAAGGCACTGCATTTTTTCCCCAGCTGATATTTGGTAGCAGGGCCCTTAGCAGATGGTATGCCAAGTTGGATAATTACTTCTGCGATACTGAAGTTTGTTTTTTAAACTGCTTTCCCATTTAAAATTAAGGGTTATATTCTATAAGGACTGCCACTATGGCTAAAAGCATTCCTTCATCTTTGCAAGCTGTGCCAACCAATAAATCAGGCAGCTGTCAATAACAGGTGAAGTGGATTTCATACTGTAGATAATATTTGACCATTCTGAAATGAACTGACACCAGGCATGTATATGGTACCCCTCTGAGGACAGGATGATACCTTGACAGGCTTCACCTACACACAATGTCTAGGAAGTGCTGCTCCATAGCTGGTCATCAGTAAAGCAGGAGAGTAGGCAGTGCTTGGTAAAACCCGTGGTATTCAGTTACAGGAGATACAACAACCCTGCTGCAGCTCTAATTAGAACTGATAAAACTAGATCAAGGTGTTGGAAGGGAAAAGCTACATCAAATTCAACTGTTTATTACCCAGCATCCTACTTTCCTTCTTCAGCTTTGGTTTACTTTCTGGATTTGGTCTGGTGGTTGAAAGAGGCAAGGTCTGCATGCTGTCATTATGGGCTATTCTTAATTCACTGTTACTATCTTTAACAATCACTGTTTGCCATCCACTTAAAAGACCCAACTCAATAGGACATTTCACAGATTTTTTTTGTTATTATACCAACTCCAGGTGAGATACAGAGCATTACACATCTGCAGCTGAAAGGGATGACAGAAGAGGAAAGGCAGAGACATATGAAGATAAGATGTGTGTGGGGTTCACAGCTTAACAGCTCTGATTTGATAATTATTTTCTGTTTTACAAGGGAATTAATGTTATGATTGATGACTGTCCACATGATGGTGGCAAATAAATGGGCCTTGCTTCCTTTGCTGTCATGTATGTACAGAGCACTAGTCTTTATCCAGAGCACAAGTCTTTATCCATTTACATAGAGCTAGCAGTGCCTCTGGGAGACATGTATCCCTCTGTAGGCCAGGACGGATGACTTGGAGTGGCTCAAATGGCTTTACATTCTTCCTGATGTCTGTAATCTCAATGGAGTTTTTTACATAGAGTTTTTTCATGTACTGAGATCAGGTTGTAAGACCTATGATAGACCAAACTTTGTCCAGAGGGACAAATTTAAGGAATAAATTAAATTGATATTACTTTAATAAT
>PPHD01010604.1:4714-19509 GCA_002909625.1 Bambusicola thoracicus
CCCCCCTTTCCCCCCCCCCCCCCCACGCCGCTTCCCTTGTTTGTATGCGGAAGATTTCTTTAATTATTATGATCGTTGTTGCTGTTGTTAGTAGTAGCAGCGAGCTGTGAGCGCTGCAGTAATGCGGTCCCCCAGGAGCAGAGGGGTCCCCGGCCACCAACCCGTGCGCGCAGATCTTCTGCTGTGCGTGGCACACAAAAGCCCGACAAGGTCTCACTCGTGTTTCAGAGCTCGCTTTCCTTTCAGAGCTATTTGTTATTGTCTCCACCATCACAAGTTTAAAAAAAGGAAAGTTAATTAAATATGGAACAAGACTGAGCAACATCTTTTAAACCATCATGTCATTAGAATTGGATCCCTCTGAGAGCTGCTTAAAAGGGTTTTGAGAACAATGACTGTTCAATCAGATATTTATGGGCATAGTTATGTAAACACACTCTTTATTGTCTATGTATATTTAATATAATTATCAGTTTTGTACTCGGACTCTCAGGAGACCCAACAAATCACAGTGTTGCTTTGAAAATGTCAGCAGAAAAGACAATTATGTTGCGAGCAAATATTCATAAATTATATTAAAAAGTCCTGTGAAAACGTACCCTGTGTTGCAGAACTGCTTTTGCACGAGCAGAATCCTGTCTGCCTCTCCTTGATTTAAACTCTTCTTGGTGATAGCACGTGGCTCAAAACAAACCTTTAGCGCTACAGAGCATTCCATTCTAGACTAGTGGGACATTGTAAGTTGTAGGCAAATTAAAAGAGCTTGTTCACTTTGTTATTAATGTGCTCACATCTTTTTAGAAATTTCTAAATAACGATTATTGAAATCAGAGGCAAAAGCTGTAGGCACACCGCTGGCTCTGTCCTACATCACTTACTGTACTTTCTTCTCTTATGAGATGACTCCTGACAACTTGCCATGCTTTCTCCTTCTTTTGCTCATTATGTATTAGGGAAAAAAAAAAAGAGTGGAGAACTGGGACGGCATTCGGTAAATTAAATGTGCCGTGCTTATGCTAAACCAAAACGTGTGCTGGAGTTTGATAAACACCTAGTAAGTGCCTGCAAATCATCTCCACTGCAAGATATACAATCAGCATATCAACATCTTAATTAGCAGCTAATGACATTTGAATGGGAAGGTTAATGGTAAGCACACAAATGCGGTTTATTGAAGGGTAAAATAAATACATTGAGACATTTCAAGCTGTATTTATTTTTAAGTGCAAAATGGCTGGGTTTTCTAGCAAGCAACCATTTGTAACAGTAGTATCCCAATTCTGAGCTGCAATTTGGGATCATAGAATCATAGAATGACTTGGGTTGGAAGGCACCTCAAGGATCATCAAGCTCCAACCCCCATGCCGCATGCAGGGCTGCTAACCTCCGCATTTAATACTAATCAGGCTGCCCAGGGCCCCATCCAACCTGGCCTTGAACATCTCCAGGGATGTGGCATCCACAACCTCTCTGGGCAGCCTATGCCAGCACCTCACCACTCTCTCTGTGAAGAACTTGCCCCTGATATCCAACCTAAATCTTCCCTCCTTAAAATCTAGCGCATCTGATCCTAGTGAGGAAATTGCACTTGTTGGACAAAGAGAAGACAAAATTCTGCTTTATTTTATTTTATTTTATTTTATTTTATTTTACAGGGAAAATGCATTTTTATCCATGCACCTATCTTTTGAGCACACCTCTAGATATCAAATAGACACAGGATTGTATGGGCTGCTTTCTGATTTTTCTCTCAGTTGCTATTTTCTAAGCATACGCTGAAGAATCTGTTATAGAAACGATACTTTAACTTTTTCAGTGGGCTGGGTTCCCACCATACAATATACAAAATCGTTGCCTTTGGATGGACTGTGGGGAATGATGTACAAAGATCTGCACAGAGATTTGAAATGTAAAGCAGTTCCAAGATGATAACAATTTCAAATATTCTGCCCATACAGACTGCGGTGTTGCTTACACCCAATCTCGGTAGAAGTCCCCAGTCTCATATCTCCTCTTGTTTTTGTGCTTTTTCTAGATGTTTGATCTCACTCAGTCTTCTTCTTCCTTGTTTATGGAACCAATGATGCATTTGTTCAGAAATATGGCTAAAAGTTCAGTAACAAAATGAGACTACAGTGTTGAATCAACTGCTTTGGCAAGACCAAGCTGTTGTACAGACATTGTACAGCAGCATCTTCACAAGACAAGGTGTGCTCTTCTGTGTAAATAAGGGTCAGAGGACAAGCAGAAGCAAAAATATTTGTGCAGCAAATGAGATCTACAGAATTTAAAAGTAGTCGACATGTTAGGGTATTTTTGTTTCAGGGAAATACACACCTTTTGGAATCATTCCTACTTTCTTGCAGAAAGCAATAGTTAGATTTCTCCTTGTTTCTTCACTGCCATTCTTTGTTTCCCCTCATTACTCTCTATTCTCTAATTGTTTCATGATTGACAGAAGACAGTTTTGATTTTAACTGCATTTGTGAACCTGCATTTGACTTAGTGTCTAGACCACTGTTCTTGATGGACTTAAGATTTCATGTTGATACATTCATCCTTCAACATAATTTATTTCCAGCCCTCCTTACTGTTCGGCTTAATTCAATTTTCTGACATAAAATGAAAGATCATATTTTTTATTTGGTGTTAACTTCTGGTGGGTCCTTTGTAAATCTTCTAATCTTATTCACAACTTTCCCTCATCAATAATTGATTTATTTTTTTTACTTCTGCTTCCCCTCTCGTGATAATAACCCATGAAGCCAGCCCCAGAGTCTTTTTTCTTTGCTCACTGTGGGTCTATCTCCTTTCTCCTTCAGCAACCCTTACTTCTCTGACAGCATTACAGGGATCAGATGGGGTTTTAGAGCTCCTCTCAACATTGCCCTGTTGTTATGGCCTGTGTTGGTTTGGTATTCTCAGGCCGCGGCTGTGGCATTGTCAGAAGAATGACTGCCCAAGAATGGCAGCTCATGTTTTTAATGTTGTTTTGGGAGGAAGTCTGAATTAAACTCTTGACTTATCATCAACCAAAGTCAGTCAGTCTTTTATCCTGTTTACAGATCACTGGACTTTTAAATCCTAAGAGCCTCTCTTCTCTCAATGATAACATGTTTTCAGAATCTTTCAACACTTCCTTAATTGCAAAAATTTGCAAACAAACGAAACATCCATGCCTCACTCTCCACCAGTTGCTCCCTTGGTCAGGCTCCTTCAATCTACTGTCTCCTCGTGTTCTCTCCTCAGACATTCAAGGGGAATGGAGAAGAAGATTAAAGGGTTATCCAGAGGTTACGTTCAACTGTTTGTTCATTAGATTTCTGGCTCACTTGGTTGTTCAAAGGAGCAGCTGAACATATGAATGATGTTGTAATATGGCCCATATTTATTCAATGCACACGTTTTCTCTGGGCTGGCTCCTGTCAGGCTTAGGAAGGCAGGAGCCAATCTGAAAACCTTCAGACCTTTTCTGAGGGAGCGATTGCTAATTATCATTCTCTTCTGAATTTCAGCATAGGGATGAGGTGCAACTTCAAAAGCCTGAGAGGTATTTATCAGTACGCTCAGTATACAGCACCACAACTCTAACCAAGGTTTTTTTTTTCCTTCTAGATGCTATTTGATGTATTTAGTGTTACTAAGCAAGAGATTTTGTTGAGGATAGATACGCTTGTGCTAATATATCTGTGACAACACATGCTTGAACTGTCTTTCATTTTACTCGCAGTGAGATACTCAGTGTCTTGGTATAAAAATTGACTTTCTGCTGTTACCAAATTTTGATCCAAGATACATAGCCCAGACATTTATCTAAGAAATGTATTGTCTCTGAGCCTGTTTGAGTTATGCTATTTGCTGTTCTCAATGTAAGCCACAAGTTGGTGGCATGCATTTCTTCTGCAATGTAGACAAACCTCTGCACAAAAAGTCACACAACTTTGCATTATTATTGTTGTTGTTGCTGTCATGGTCCTGGTAATTCTGTCTTTTTCAAAGATACGTCCACTGGCTGAATACTTTCAATTGAGGCACTTCATTTTGAGGTTCACCTCAACCAGGGGCCTGCCAGCAGCAATGATCAGCAGAAGGTAAGTGGGGGAAAGTGCAAGGTTAGGGCAGTGGTACAGCAACTTTTTGCTGTAGTTTCCTGGCCTTGAATTTCTTGCCCCAGAACTTCTATTGCCACAAGTGACAGCTTCAGGCAACTTTTTCTTTATTTGTCAAATTTGGTTTTTGCACCTTCATAGATGTCTGATACACACAAGTTTTGTTTCTTAGCTATACACTGCATGAAGAAATTCTTCTTTGTGTTTCTTTTGAGCCTGTTTCATTTAGCCCCATGGCAGAAAATGCATGACCTGTTTTTTCACTCTTTCAGGCCCTCACTGCAGACCTCTGCCAGGGCTATCTCCTTTCACTCCCATGGTCTTTCTCGTGCTCCTCAGTAAGTGAAAGAGGTCACTTCTGAGCAACACAGAGCATTCTTCCCACCAAAATCCAGCAGCCCACCCATGCTACACAGTGGTCATAAGGGGAGGATGAATCTCTCTTTGGTTTAAAAGGTGATGCTACATCCACAAGGTAAGACACATCACAACCCTATGCAGAAACACTGTGTAGAACCTCCAAACCCATACAACTGGGTTAGTACAGCCTCTTTTAAGGGCTAATTAACCAAGAACTTATTAATAGCATCATACTACCCTGGCACAGCCATCCAGATCTTAATGTCTAGCTTCAAGCTTGGAGATCTCCTCAAAGTGTGGCATTCAGGATGGTGATATCCTTAGGTTTCTATCTTGTGGGTAGTCCAAAAACAGTAGTTGGAAACTGGAGGGTTGATTGGCCATTCCTATAGAGCACTTTTAGCTATGAGCAACAATCCTGAAGACATTGGAGTTATAGTGGAATCGTACCAGTACAATGTAGCAGAGAATATTGAAAATACTGAAAATATTTTTTATTTTTTGTTTCCTTTTTGTGCACTACTAGAACACGTCCCTTGGCTCAGCCAAGCTCAGTCCCCTCTGCCTGCTCCTTGCCTATTTATCTTCCATTTCTATTGTCTAGGACCAGCCTCTCTCATCCAGAGCCCCCGTGTCTTTCATAAGTAGCAGTCTCCTTTGCCTAGGCATACCCACGGTAATGTGAAGTTATGACCAAATGTGTTTTTCTAGCTTTAACCAATATCCGTATCTCTTTTCCCAGCCACCCCTCCCAATGCGAACACCCTTCTGGCTTTATTTATGTGCCCAAAGAGTATGCATGCATACACACACAAGCAGTTTGCCAAACTAGGACATAAGATAGAACATCAGAGTAGTTTGTGGTGGTTGAGAACAAGGGGCACCTGAGTGCAGCAGAGTGCACCCCCAGGATGCGTCTTCCCTGTTCTGAGATGTTATATATTTAAACAATTTGAAGTTAATTAAGAGTATTGGCTTGGAACTAAATCAGGAACCTCACACATCTGTGCTCACTTCCTAAAGAAGAGGCAGTTTAAAGAATGCCTGAAGCTAAACACATTATTTTGTACCTTGCTAAAAAGTTGGGTTTTTTTCTTCCTCTTTTAACCTACATTGCTAGATGCCTATGAACATCTTTTTAAAATGCGGGGTGATTTTTTAACCGATAATGAAATTTATTATTTTGTATGCAGCTTAACTTCATCCTAACATCAGACTGCATAATTTAAAATGAGTTTTCTTCATATACATAACATCATAACATTGCAAGACTCCAAGTCTCTAGCGTATTTAAATGCCTGTTGGTGAGGGTTCGCTTTAGATCCAAATCTCCAGCGTCCCAAGCATACTTCTTGAGCCTCATGATAGCTACAACTAGTTTCAATGGAATCTTCTCCAGCAGGCAAGTCGGGTTTTGCTTACCCTATTTTAAATCAGATAGGTTATGATTTTTATGTCTGCTAAGAAAATGGCTTTGATCACACCTTTTCATGCCACTTTCACCTAAGCACTTTCAGATGTTGCCAGCCCCCAAAGATTTGTTCAAAGGTCTTAAAGAAAAGGGAAAAATTGCAACATCAGGTTTTCAGACATTCAATTGTCAGCTTTGATTTGTGATTTACACTTGACATATTCATTATGGGCCACTTTATTTTTCTCACTAAAATGATTAACATTTTTTTTTTCTTTTCTTAGGTTACGGAGGCATAGGCACTGTAGCACAGTGATAATATTTCAGTGAAGAAACATCACGCTAACAGGTTTGACACAGACAAAAGGAGGTACTTCTCCATCCAAAATCTGGCTGTGCTGTGAAGCTTCTTGCCACAGGGTAGAGTGGAAACTAAACAGACAACGGGTTGAAAAAAGATCATTGGAAAATTCACGGGGCATAATGACCAAGAATTCAATCTGAAAGGACCACACTGCACTGAGCTGACCCAGGAGCTGCAGAGCGCTGCGGGTGGCAGAAGCAGTCACTCACCAATGAGCGCACACAGGCTGCACACACAGACCTTTTGTCTGGCCAAGACGGTGCTGTTCTCATGTTCTTCTGGTTCTAGGATAATACAATATGCAAATACAGCTTGTAGCTTAATCCAGGCAACTAATGGTGAGTTGCGAAAGTAGACTGAATCACAAGGACTTGATGATCCTTATGGGTCCCTTCCAACTCAGGATACCCTATGATTCTATGACGAGATTAAATTTAAAATGAAATAATTAACAACTTCTTTGTCTGAACTGAAGTAGTATAAGCACAGCTAGTTGATGAAGATTTAAATATATAAGCTCCAAATTGCTTTTGATGTGGAGTAAAGAACAATCTCCACACAGCCAGCAGTGACAGAAGCAAGTAGCTGACAATGGCAAGCTGCTGCTGGGTGAGCAGTAGAAGTAAATGCGTTTGAACGAGCAGAGCTGGAAGTTACACAGAAATCAGAAACAAACACGACACAGTGCAAATATCAACAGGGAAGGCTTAATTCAAGCCTTCCTATCTCCCCAAGTGGAAAAAACATTGCTGTAGGTCTGCATTTTGTCAGCACCCACACATCGAAGCCGAAGAAAATAACATTCGCTTGAGGCAGGAGGGAGCTGGGTGAGGAGGGCTGAAGGTGCGGGGGATGTGCAGCGTGTCCCTTCTGCAGCTCATCTCTGCCACACTTCATGCTGAAATTCCTCTTCCACCCTGTCATGCTAATGGCACCTACATCTGCAGTGGTAGTGGGGGTTGGAATGGGGTTGCCAGGAGCAGACTCACATTCCTATTGCTTGCTTTCACGGGGGAATCTCTTTGGTAGACAATTATGTTAGGTCTTCCTTTAGAAACCAGTGCTCACTGCATCTCTGAAGAATGGCAACGATTTAGTAGATCTCTTCCATGCTGCAGCTGCTTTGAAATACGATAAGTAATTACAGTTAACGAACATTGTGTAAACATCTATATAAACATCCACATAATTCGTAACTGTTGGATCAGGATACATTCCACTGTAGACTACCTTTCCCAAAGATTGGACCACAAGTAAGAAAACCCCTGTTCAGTATTGTAACAAAAACTCAGTGGATACTCCTCGTTCAAGCTTAAAATGTGTGATGTTGACTTAAATAAATTTCAGAGAAGCCAAAAAGAAATGGAACATTAGATTCTCTGAAACATTCAGATTTTGGTACCCTGATATTTATAATGCCTGAATAATGTGCAGAGTAGCCTGAAAGATGTGTATGACAGGGCTTCCAGCTCAGGTTGCTTTATGTTAGAGCATGGTGACTTCAGGAAAGCAATTGCATATGCAGGTCCATACCACCTGTAGTGACTTGGATGTGGCAGAGCTGTTCCTTTTGCAAAACCCAGCTTGGGAGAAGCAAGGGTCAGTAGGGTACATCCCACACAGGTATGTGCCCCATCCCTGGAGGTACTCAAGGTCAGGCTGGATTGGGTTCTGAAAAACCTGATGTAGCTGCAGGTGCCCCTGTTCACTGCAGGGTGGTTGGAGCAGATGAGCTTTAAGGGTCCCTTCCAACTCAAACATGTCTATGATTCTATGATTGGGTACATCTTGCAGTACAGTGAGGTCACGCTTTGTGACCAGAGGTTGCACTGGCCCAAAGGTTGCCCTTTCCACCCTGAAATTGGAAGGCTCATGCATGGGAAGGTGGCTCCTCTCCAAGCAGAGCAGGCAAAACAGCGTGTCCAGAATTGCAGACGCACAGATACAAGGGGAAGTCCCTGCATAGGAAGAGCCAATTTGAGAGATCTTTTTTTCTATTGCAGTACATGGAAAAAACAAATGGATCAGGATGTTTCAGTGACATGAGACTTGAAAAATCATTGAGAATCACCTCTTTGTGAGTACACTTGCTTTACTTAAGTTGGTAGTGCTGTTTTATCTCTCCAACCACTTGTTATCAAGTCACTGCCATTAACTATGTTGCATGCCTTGGCGATGTGTGTTTAGGCATTTGCTAGCATTTAGCCACCTATGGCATTTGCTTATGTATAAAACATTTATGCAAGCTCAATGATTATAGTAGGTGTTTGCTGCCTTCTGTAAACAGAGTACAACATTCTGTGAAAAGGGGCAACCAGCAGATTACTCTGTGATTGTGCATCTAGGCCGAAACATAATTCATTTAGCATGGAAAATCCCTTTCCAGACTTTCTAAGGCTGCAACTACAAATAAATGAAATTTCCAGATGCTGATAGAGACTGAGCATTGTAGGTATGGTGTCCCCATCCCGCCTGCTGCTAACAGTGGGCTGTTCATAGACACACAGAAATGGGCATCCCTTGAGTGCTTGAAGACAAGTTCCTGCTTCTACAGCTGCCATCCAGGTGATGCCTCTTCTGCATGGTCCCTCCAACCCTCAGAGGAGATGCTACCACCAAAAGGTGACCCTGGGAGAGCCACAGCAGTAGAAGGGCATTCATCCCACTGAGGTGGTAGAAGGTGTTTGGGGAGCTCTTCATCAGCCTGAGGAAGTGGTTCACAGACCCATCTCAAATGCACACTTGGAAAGCAGGTGATAAACTTCCGTAGGCAGGCTCTTTCACAACACTGATCATGCAAGAGGGAAACCAAGAAGCAGCATCTTACTGAAATCTCCCACTATACATTAAAAATACGGGACACAAGAGGGAACTGCCTGAGTATTCCTCCCCCAGGTTACAGGTTTAAGATCAAAGCACTCTGAGATGAAAAAATGTGAGATCCTGCCCCTCTTGCACTCCTCAGTGCCCATGGCTACACAGGAGGCCAGATAGGCAACTGCTTCGGCCGGTAGGGCTGGGATTTCAGGGCTGCTTGTGCAAGTGTGTGCCTGGCTTACATTAGGCAATGCTCACACTGGGGACAGGCACAGAGCCAGCCCTGCAGCTGTACATGTGAGCAAGTGGGCACCTGAGCCAGGGGTGGAAGATCACGTGTGCAAAGACTCTGCCCCACACCGCTGCTACCAGCCCTGAGCCACAGGCTTTGAATTTCACAGCCTGGCAAAGCTCAGCTGGCATCCATCTCTCTGCAGCTCCCTGAAGGGGAGACTGAGATTCTGTGCAGCTCTATTAATGTTGCTAATCGCCATGGTCTCTTGCTAAGGGGAAACAAGGAAACAAATTGAACCCCCAAACAAGCCCTGCTAGATTTCTTCTTTCAAGCAACAGTGCCTGCTCCACAGGACACAGAGGTTGAGAGGCAGAGCTCTTCTGGTGCAAATAGACGTTCCTTAGTGTCACTGACCTGACCAGGGCTTCAGGAAAGAATGAGATGTAGTGGTTCCAAAAATAACCTTTAAAAATTCTCCTGGTATCTGTTAAGAAAGTATAACAGAGATGTAGTATACTGTTCTTCCAAAAAATAAAATAGAAGCTGAGGAAAGATGAATTTCTTTTTATTTTGTTGTTATTTCTTTCTTATGTCTTTTTTTCCTTCTTCCACACCAAGAGAACCTATACTTATCAGCCTCTTGGGTGGCCTTTTACATATAACAAGGTGGGAAGAGATCCCATAGGTAGCCACATCTGAGCTTCTAAGTTAGGAATCCCCAGACTCAGTCTGCAGGTGATACTGAGGGGTCTCATCTTCTCTTTTCTGCCTCGTTACTGCATCCTTATTTTCTCTGTAAGGGAATGCTCACTCAAGAAGGACCTGTAGCATCTTCCATTCAGGTCCTCCATAGGGATGACAAGAAGACCAGAGCTTAAGATCCAGCTCAGATCTCCTCTACACACACCTCTAGGTAGTCTATCATATCCCCAAAAGCCTATTTAACCCCTATTTAGTCAGTCTCTACAAGCACCATGCCTATCCATAGTGATGGCAGTTTTCCTATTTGTTTTATTTGCTATTAGTTGTATGTTAAATGCCTCGTTGTCACAATACATGCATTCCAGGGTATAGACCTAAATTTTTTCAAAGTAAGAAGCCATTTTGAGCCTCTAGATGTTTGGATAAGTCCAAGTTGAGGCAACATTAAAAGTATTTTGGAAGTGGTACCCATCAGTTTTAAAGGTAGAAGGTACTGCAGCACTGTAGCAAACTCCTCCCTGCCCAAGGCAGGAAAACTGATGATGGCCATAAGGAATACCTATACTGATGAGATTCTGATCGCAGAAGGTCACTGGCAAACATTTGCTTTTCCAATTGATGAAGCAGTAACATTTCCCTTTAGAGATCCTACCTCATCCTGCTTATCCTGAATTTCTGTTTGCTTTAAAGAACCTGAGTCAATGGTGTATTTTGTCTAGGCATTCAGGTCTCTCAGGAAATCTGCTACAGTGGTCAGAGAAATGGTTAACAACCCATGTGTGCAAGGGGAAGGATCAGCTGTCCAAGTGAACTGCTGGTTAAGGTAGGAGAAAGAGAAAGGAAAAAGGCAAATAGGATGTTCTGCCTTCTCCTCCATGTTTTAGCTACAGGTCTATTTGTCCTCAGTTTCTTATCGCTCACATTCTGTGCCCAGAAGCCAACTTGCTTCCTGGGTGACAGACAACAGAAACCGGTCAGAGAAACAGTCGTAATCTGTGACTGATGGCTCTTGTCGCCTCTGTGTTGTTTTCCCTAGAGACAGATATCTGTAAGTGAGGAATAAAAAGAAGGTGGGTTCTCCTGCTCCTGTCTGTGCACAGTTTCCTGGCTGGAGGCCCAGAGAGGCAGCGCTCACAGCCCAGCCACAGCCCACCATGTCTTGTCCCCCAGGTCAGACGTGGCCATGGTGCTTCCTACGTTCCTTTTGTTTCCACTCTCATTTCCTGGCCTGCAACGCTCCACTCCGCAGGGACATTGCACATATCAAAAATGCAGGGTGAAGTTGTCTAGAAATGAAGACAGGTTGTTTTTGGCAGGAGGCCCTTGAGCCAGAAACATTTTACCAGAAGAAATATGGTCGATATTTATGGAAAGTAGGATTCAACTTTCAATGGGGCTTATGTTCATAAGTCACTTAAGGCCCTTCTGAAAATCCCACCAATAATTCTTAAATTAAACAAGTCAGCAATTCCATGCAAGCCGAAAAACGAAGTGCTGTGTCCCACTCATGGATCTGAGCTCAGTAACTGAAGAGCCAAAGAAACCCTCAGAGGTTTGGTATGATCACATGGAGTGCTTGTGCATTTTTATATGTGCAGTATGCGACATGCATCACTCAAAAGAGCCTAAAGAGTCATTACATTCCATCAAGTACTGGAAAGACCTTGGCAAAATGTATCATCTGGCCTCTTGTACTCACAATGCAAGATTTAATGACCGTTGATTCATATTCAGTCTGGATCGCAATAATTTTCAGAGGATGTCTGGAGTGATAAAGGGTTCTGCCATTAGAAATATATTTTCACAAGACGTGGTTGCAATCCTGGCCGGTTTCTGTTTTCAGCTGATGGTACAAAATATCCCATCAGAGTGGATGAAATTTGCTTTGGGTATTTTTGCCGGACGTTACATCGAGTCCAGAGAATCCCAAGCCAAGCCAGCTCCAGCCAGTTACTAAAATGAGCTATTCAGACCATCACAGACATGAAAGGCAGCAAAGGAGGCTGGGGACTGGCTGCCTGGGGATCAGCTCTGCCTCAAAGGACCTGGGGTACTGGTGGATTCACCATGTGAACCCACAGTGCACACTGACAGAAAGTAAGGCCAGCAGCATCTTGGACGTTGCCAACAGGAGTGCAGTAATGCTCACAGCGAAAGCAGTTGCTCTGCTTTACTCAGCACTTGTTGGACAACATCTGAAAGACTGTGCCGAGTTTTGACCTTCCACTACAGGAGAAGTGGTGAAATGGAGTGAGCTCAGTTATTACTGTCGGGATATTTGGAGATGGAGCACTGCTTCAAGGAAAAGCTGCAGGACTGGGACTGCTTCATCCTAGAGATGACTCAGCTTTGATGGCATGTGACAGATACCATCAGTGCCCTGAGCAACTGCAACTGCCCCATGGCAGTCAAGAGGATTATCATCTGCAATCAGACATGCAAATGTCCCTGAAAACCCATTCCAGAGTCACCTGCACTGTATTATTTAGTTGGATAAATTTCAGGAAAGTTGTCACTGATTGCTAGTAGATTGCTTAGCTCAAGAGTAGATCTGGTCCTCTCCTTGATGAATAGAAAGTGGAGGGGGAAGGGATGGAAATGGATGCATGCAATAATTACCACTGGTAAAAGGACTTCTTAGATCCTTCTATGTATGAGTTAGGAGAGCATGAAAAGCTTTCAAGGGTCTCCTGGGCTTTGAGACCACCTTTGATGGCAAAAATATTTAAGGCTGTTGTCCCACCAGCACACAAAGGCAGGTAATGTGGAAGTAAGAACAGTGTGCAGTTCTGAAGAGTGTCAGAAAAAGCTTTCTCCAGCTCTTCAAATAACCAATGGTGGTCAAATACTTACAGTACTTGCTAGATGCAGCAAACAATGAACAGAAGGGGATTTTGAGTAGGGAGCTGATGGACATAAATTAGTATCTGTAGCTGTATAACAGTGCTCTCCAGTGGTAACAGTACTCTTTCACTCGTTATATGAGTCAAACTCCGCACTACTAAGGAAGAGCAAACCCACTTGAAGAACATGAGTGACTTTGGTAATCTTGGCAAGAGCTGAATGGATAAGTAGACTTATGACTATGGAACTAAGGTCTAAACCAGCAAAGATCTGAGAATATTTTAAAATGGCTTTATTCCTTTGAAACTGAGGCACAAAAGGCTTCAAATTAGACAGTTAATTCTTGGAGAAAAGACAGAAACTATACAGAAACAAATATGGTACACATCATAAGAGCTCAGAGTGCAAATAACCAAAGAACAGACCAAAAAAAACCCAAACACATTAAACAAAAGCGTGTCTGATGTGATGGTTGTCCTCCTCAGCTTTCAAGTCTCGTGAGAAGAGGCTGAGGGAGCTGGGATTGTTCAGTCTGGAGAAGAGGAGGCTCAGGGGAGACCTTATCACCCTCTACAACTATCTGAAAGGAGGTGAAGTGGGAGTCGGCCTCTTCTCCTGCATAAGTAGAGATAGAATGAGACGGAATGGCCTGAAGTTGTGCTAGAGGAGGCTCAGGTTGGATGTTAGGAAAAATTTCCTCTCTGAAAGAGAGGTCAGGCATTGGAATGGGCTGCCCAGGGAGGTGGTGGAGTCACTGTCCCTGGAGATGTTCAAGAAACATTACAGTTTAGATGTTGTACTGAGGGACATGGTTTAGTGGGGCAATATTGGTGGTAGGTGGATGGCTGGACTGGATGATCTTAGAGGTCTTTTCAATCTTGGTGATTCTGTGATTCGGAGACTCTTTGGGAAGCAAAACTAAGTAAAGATTTCTCCTGAAAGCTGCAAGGAAGGGAGAAGCCCATGAAATATCAAGTCCACACTAACAAGCAAAAAGAAGAAATGATGGGAAGACTGGGGAAAAGAAACCTGGAGGAGGTGACAAGCAAGGCATCAAAACAAACAGCAACAAGCACTTAGAGAAAAGGGTAAGAAGGAAAAACATAATGTCTCTGGAGAAGGAGGAAGAACTGAGGAGTGGATTTCTGGAATATTTTGAAGAAAAGAAAAAGGTATCTAGCAGGCTGGAATATGAAGTGTGTTCTCAGCACAGGTGGCTATCACAACATACTGGAAACAAAAAATAATGGCATTTTTCTCAGATTTGTTGTGCATGAGTTATGAACACTACAGGACAAAGATAAAGCCATAGCTCGGGCCAAATGAAATGAAAACTTCAGAGTGGCAAGCTGAGGAAAACCCATTTGCTCTGAGTACCCACTCTGTTTGACGGGGTTCCCTATTTTAAGGGATTATTTTTCTTTTTTTTCTTTTATATTATGTTGTAATGCTCTACATGTACAGAACTGGTAGCTGATAGAAGTGGGAGCTGCAGGCATTCAGGTTGGATAATGTCAAGGATAGAGATTAAAAGAGAAAATCAAACTTGATACCATTAGAAGACAACCAATCTGACATTATGAAAATAGTCCAGTAACAGAACAGTATTCACGGGACATGCCATACTTTTGGTTTATACACTGACATAGCAAATTCATAACTTATATTGTAATAATTGCATTTACCCTGACAGTCAAACAAAAGCAAAGCATAACTAAGAGGAGAAAATACAGTTTTAAGAAAGCTTCCACTGGCATATCTGTTGAGGTAGGTATGGCCTTTGTTCCTGGTGTTAGGAATGCTCTTCTGAAGATAGTTTGCTAGGATAAGAGATGGCTGCAACACCTCATACCTCATGCATACAGGGCTGCTTATCTGCTACAGTGGATGACACTACTACTCTGACCCAACTGCACAGAAACAGTTTTCTCATTGTATGATAATTAACTTACT
>PPHD01010605.1:0-19508 GCA_002909625.1 Bambusicola thoracicus
AGAAAAGAAAAGAAAAGAAAAGAAAAGAAAAGAAAAGAAAAGAAAAGAAAAGAAAAGAAAAGAAAAGAAAAGAAAAGAAAAGAAAAGAAAAGAAAAGGAAGCATCAGCAGAATTCACTGCATATTAAGATAGATTTGGCTGTACCAGTCTCTCACTCTTCGTGTGCACGTGTGAATTTTTAATAATCTCTTGTAGCTACATGCTGGGCTTTTTCTTTCTGCTTGTTCTCTTTCTCTGTTTTTCAAACAGATGCTTACCTGAATCTGAATATCCCTGGAATTGATCACTTCCACGATTCCCACAACATTGTCAAACACGAGGCCAAACTTTTTACAGTTATCTGAAATAGAAATAATCATAAATAACAAAGGCAAGATAAAAAGAAATATATGCAGGCCGGCTGCACTAAGTACAAAAGTTTCCAGTCTCATACTGCATATCTGATCACTGGTGATCAGTCCATTAAGATAAATGAAATGATTCACATGCATTATTAATTGCATAAGTCAGTTTTTCAAGATTGGCATTTAAAGCCCAGCTGAGCTATCCACTCACCGATAGTAATTGAATTGATCTTTCCTTTTATCTGAAGTGTAGACTTGTTACACTTGAAGATGTAGGCTACTTGCTTGAGTTCGGTGTTGGTAATGACCAGGTCATTCTTATCCTCTTGATACTCCTATTTCAGAAGAAAGTTTATGTATTTGGTTACCTTCAACTAGCTGACAGTCAGACAGAGCTTAGTACAACATATCCTCAAGTCACTGCATCACTGCAACAGAACAATATCCTTCTGATGGATTAAAAATCCATTGTGATTGGTGGCTGGATATTTCACCTACCTCAGCCTTTGGTGATGCATGTGTACATTCTAGAGCTGCAGAACTGAAGAACTTGGCATAGACCAAGACAAAACCCACTGATTTGGTAGCAAAGACATTACGCTCTCAGTAGTGTAAGAATGCCCTCGCAGAACTCTTGTTTGGCTCTCATTCAACTTAGAGCCAACATGTTGAAGGCCAAACCAAGTTTTCACTCCCAGCAATGCTCTCTAGGGCTGCATACAGTGTATTGTGAACCAGTGCAGGCAGTACCTTAAACAATAAGGAGGAATATGTAAAGAAATTTTCTTTCATTGTGAAGTGCAAAAGGATGTTTACACTCTATGCATGTCAAAGAAAGGCTAGGGATCCACAAGGGAAGTTCCAGGTAGTATAACTCTAATGCAAAATAGCAGAGGTAAATCGTGGCTATACTTTGTGCAAACTTTACTCTACAGTAATGACTGTGTATTTAAACTGCTGTGTGACTAAATTGCTTATTGCTTCTTCCCTCTTTAAACCAACACAGTGACGTGGCTTTTCACTTCCAGATAGTTTGGTATGTGCCTCCACAACTTAACTCCTGGGCTATAAGCAAAGCTATCTTTTTCTTCAGTAGGTTGACCAAAAGGAAAACACTTCTGCACTTTTAAGCATGAGAGAGGTGTTTGCATGGAATGAGTGACTGAGTGATGGAAAATAAATGTATAAATCCATCAGTTAACAAGGATGGAAACAGTGCTCTGTGCTTTCTCACAAGACTGGCCTGCAACAAGGGATTTTAATTAGAATTCTCCATTGGATTTATTTCTGGAGCACTGTCTGATTTTGCTAGAATTTATTTGTTGATTTTGACATTCTCTGTTTCAGATGAATTGTTTTAGATTCTCTGAGACAAAAGAATTAACTTTAGATCTTAGAGAACAATAACAGCTAAACTGGAGTAAGGCATGGTAATGCAGAATCCACCCATTTTAGTTGCCAGTTTGATTTGTTGCTACTTGATCATGGACAGCCTTTTGCAAGAAGCTCAGGGCTGAAGCTGCTTTGCAGTGTGCAGTGTGCAATTCAGCGGTGTGACTGGAACGCACCACTCTCCATTTTTTCCCCTCTAGCTCCAAGACGGGGGCATGGCTCTGCTGCGGGGAGTTCTTGGGGGAGGTGGGACTTGGAGTATGGCTTTTCGTGGGAGAACGAGCGGGTGGACCTTGGGCACGTAGGCTGGGGTTCTTGTGAGTCTTCTGGTCATCAGAGACATGGCGAAGCCCTTGGAAAGAAAAGGGTCGTTATTGTAAGAGAGAATCTGTTCTCTCCTCCTAAGGCTATTCATATTGAAATAAGAAAGATAGTATCTAAATCATTTGCAGTTGTGTTAAATTATCTTATGAGTTGATATTTTTTATTTCCTCGTGCTTTGCCTGGGTAACCACCTGAAGTGTAACTGGCAGAGATATTTTTAGCCATTTATATAAAACCTCTTTTATTGTGGATGGGCTGTCTTAAAATCTTTACAAGAAATGCAGCAGTCTTTTAGTCCCTCTATCTGTAGAGAGCTCTGTGATCTTGCTATTGAGTATTTTTACATCCAGAAAAGTGAGATTCTTTTTCTAACTTGGCATTAGAGGCAGATACATCCATTATAAGTATTTAAATTCACAGCCATCTACTTTAATTACAACTATCCATTATTAATACAAAAGGTTTTATCACACTGATTTGTGAGCTATACTTTTCCACCCAGCATATGACACAGTTTGACACGGGTTGGTACACTGACTGTGGGTCAGAAACAGGAATAACTTCTGATTGTAACTGCAACTTTGAAGTTCACCAGCTACTGGGGATTGAAGATGTCTAACTCGGTTGCATTGAAATTAAATGGAGACTTCAAAATAAGTGGTGTGAATTTCAGGAATACTGAAGAATTTTGAGTGATGCTACTTGTAAAAGAGGGTTTGGTGTGCTGTCTCATCCAGATGGATCAATACAAGCCTTGGAAAGGTCTGTTGCCTAAACGTAGCTTAAAAACATTGGTGGAATTTGGGTCAGTACATGCAACAGCTGTTGATGTAGTTTGACTCAAGGGTCAGAATTTGATTTCTTTTCTCCTGACCTTTGGTAATTGCCTCTCCTTGGTTAAGCTGTGCAAACAGGGCTGAGCGAGATGCCGTTCCTTCATCCTTTGAGGGGGTTTCTGTATCAAAGATGGGGGGAGGTCCCGGTGGAGGCGGTGGTGGTGGAGGCGGTGAAGAGAGGCATGACCCACTGCTTAGGACAGATCTCATAGACGTGGGTGATGCAACAGGACCCTGTGTGGGATAGATGGAAATTATTTTTAAATACAATTTTTCAAGGAACACTTTATTATGATAGCTCTTACTTGTTAACATCCTTGGATACTGTTGAGTTTCATTGATTCCAGACAGCAACAGATTCAGAAGACCTTCTAGCATCATAAGTGAAAATAACACTATTAATCTTTCCTTGCATCAATGGAAGCAAGGCTGGAAAGGCAGGTAGTCCACACTGCCACTCTGCAGCAGAGCTACTCCACCTAACATACTTACACAAAATGCTTGCCAAGAGTATTATTAAACATCTTCAATATTAAAGTTTCCACATGATTTACATGCAGTGTGTTATGTAAATACTTCTCATATGCAAAAGCAAAAATCTCTCTTTTTTTTCGGACACTGTATTCAGTAACTTAAAGTGTGTTCAGAAACACAGTAAGCGTTTTGTCTAAAAAATAACTGGGAGAGTCATCAAATGTCACTTTTTCAACTATAAAAAATATGTAAAATGCTGTTCTTCAGACTGTTGAAGTAACCTGCAAAGATTTACATTGCAGTAGAGTATAAAGCTATGGTCATTCAAGTCAGTTCTTCATGAAATTCAACATTTTTTGATTTCTCAAATTATTTCTTTTCAATTGCAGGAGATCACAGCACATGAATAATGAGTGAGGGGACCTTGATAAAGTAAGTAATGCAATCATTCTATTTGTTTGCATAATCAAAAGTAAATATTTTGGTCTGAATGGTAGTGCTCATATATAATATTATCAAACAAACAGGAAATACTGATAATGAGCTGATTAAAATTTTATGTGTCCTACTGATAAAAAGATAGAAAGAATCTGAGAAACTGAGAATCACTTTTCCTGTCTTGCCACTGAGTGTCACTCTGATGCCAGAAATTGCTCATCCAGACAGCATCTCTGCAGCAGAGCAGAGACTGTTTTATAAGAGCTGCTGTAAAAAAATTAGGTTGGTTCTTTTTAACTTAGCCACCTATACAAGTGTTGTGTATTGCGCTATCTCATATTCATTAGGTGGGCAGATACAGTGGAAAAATGACAGAGGCTTACAGAGTCAGGTCTCCTAATTGGCTACCTCTGTTAGGAGATATAGGTTGTTAAAAATGCATCCCAGGTAACCAATACTGGAAACAGATATTGCTTAGCTGGACTCAAAGGATATTTTTAATTGTTTAATGTGCCACCACTTCCTGCTTTGCACTAAGCAAAAACATCAAAGCACCCATCTGGTTCATGCATCTCACTGGAGTAGAATCTGTAGCTATTTTTTTAAACAGTAAACTATCTTTGGCTTGTGATCTCAAATGTGAAGGGGGCTGAGGTGCACACACTTTTTTATTCTTCAGACATCCTTTAAAAAAAAAAAGAAAGACTGGCACACTTGAGTACCCAACAGTATTCAGACCTCTCAGTCTGTATGACCCTGATTTAAGTAGCATGGAAAAGTAATAACAACATTAATTAACAACGTAACCCTTCTCTTGGCACATGGGTCTTCACATGTGGGTACTGTTCTATTTGAGGCAACGGTTTATGACTGTGTTAGTGATAAATACACTGCAAGATACTTTGTGACATTAGTGGCATTAAAACTGCACTGCACAATAAGACTTGTTGAATTCCTGGCACTCACGTGAGTAACAAAGCTGATATAATAGCACGGTCTGATTGTTTCTGAAAGGATCTGTGATATCTTAAAGCAATGAGTTCTCCCCTGTGCTATTAAATGTTTTTAATCAAATGTCAACAAAAGAGGAGAATTCCCTTTTGGAATTGATTATCATTTATTGTCAAGATACACCAGTACCAGATTCTGACGTTGTCTGCTCTTAGAGACATTTCATTGTTGCACCTATACATTTAACTTTGAGCATTTCTGCATATGTACTTGGTAATTATAGGTTATTATTTTAGACTGGGGACAACTCCCCCACTGGGAACTCGATTTACAGTGCCCATCTTCCTACCTATGCTCAGGCCAGTAATGCCAGTAATGTTACCTGCAGCAAAGTCGGCACAACCGTGAATTACTATAGTAAAAAATGAATGTAAGTGGATTTAGTGGTAAATCAGTTATTGCTGCCTGAGGTGCAAACAGAGATCTTCCCTATCTGTTGCCTGCAACCATAGCAACTGAATTCACTATGTCCCGGTTATCCAGAATTATGAACGTTGCATTTGCAGGTCTTTTTAAAATACTCAGCTACGCAGAAATGGCACTCACCATCCACACTGCAATGTGAACATGTAGCTATGAATTATGTATGCTTTAAGTAAGTAGATTAATGGTAGTACTGGCAGTAGTGGTTAATAACTTGTGGCTTGAGATAAAAATTTGGCCATCTGATTTCCCAACATACTTTATGGCTTCCACCTGCATAAATACAGTACTGTGATTTTCCAGAAACTTGTGTGTGAAAGAGTCATTGTTTGAGGAGCAACTGTCACCTAGAAGCAGAAGCAGCTGACATTCTTTTGTAATTAACACCAATTAAATTCTGCAAAAGCTACAAAGATGGAGGAGTTATCTGCATGTTCTGCATACAGCACAGAACGGTGGGTCACTGCCAGTCTCTTTGCTTCAGGTGTTAAAGGCCTATGCCTTATCTATGCAGGAGACTCCGAGCTCACATGATAACGCTGAGCAGTATCAAAGGGCAGTTTTCCAAGCAGGAACAAAGGTAAGGGAATGTCCAGTAACCAGAGTAGAAGCAAAATTCAGAGGAATTTAATTGTGAGATGTGGATGATCCCTTTCCCAGAACTCTGAAAGAACTATCTAGGAAAAACACAAACAAAACAGAAGGATTTTAAATAATCAAATTCAGACATGGTCTTATGTGACTGGAGAATGTCTTATTTACTTCTCAAGGGCAGAGGTGGGAAAGGATCTGGGCAATTAGAAGCATGTTCTTCTTCTAGAGCAGTACTTGCAGATGATAAGCTAAGTCTAGTCAAAAACCTCCTCTTTTCTTTACAAGCCTGGTCCTTCCTCTGAAGTCATTGGCTATCTCTACTGAGCTCAGAAGATGTTGGGTTATATCTAATAACAGTACAGGAGCTGTCATGCGGAGAAGACAACCTGTGTTCTTCATTTTTCCTCATAATCATGTGGAATCACAGAAATAAGTGATAGACTGAACCTTTGTTGTAAACTTTTCTCCTTCATGACCGAATTACAGCTACAGAAGCTAACAGAACATGGTGACATTTTCAATTATGTCTAAACATCAATGACCAGGGTCTGAAAATCTACTGCCATTCTGAAAACTGCAAACAATTTCAGTCATAATTTAACCTAGGCAAAATGAAAAGGCAAGTCAAAGTCTAAAAAGGTTGCTAAAGATAGGGCCAGGACTAACTGCTCCACTGTAAATCTACCATCTGATGACACGGATACATCCAGTATGACAATCCTCAAATGAAATAGGGCAGCATGGAAAAGATACAGAGGTCTGGGAAGAGTTGAGAAGGCATACAGAGTCATGCTGTATGGAAAGGCTCAATCTCACTTTAGCTTTTATCTTCTTTTCTTTTCCATTTTGATTTACCTGATGGAAATCAAGCTAACAGTCAAGCAATGTGAAATTTTTTTTGTGGGAGGAGCAGGGTAACACTCAGAAGGGGATAGAAGGCACAAGTGAACTGGAAATGCAGAAAACATGGTGCACTTCTTGCATTCCCTGCATGCCAGGGAGATTGTGTTGGACTAAGACATGCTCATGCCAAGGGCAGTTTTAAAACCAGACTATAGAAGTGGCTCCAGGAGCTTTCTTCTTTTGATTAGTTTCGACTTCTCTTAAGGCATCGATCTCAATGTTATCAACCTAAGTCACTGGAAATTGGTTTCCTTTTCTTTGTCATCTTTCTAAGACCACTTAGATCCTTGGGCTCTAGAATATTTCTGAGCCAGACTCTTAAACTATTCTGGTATCTAGCAGTACTTGCGTATAGTCCTATCCTATTTCAACTAAAGTGCTCTTCACAAAGTCCATTCATTTCTTTTCTGTATAGGGTGGTGTTTACGAGAGCTGCTGGGAATAAAATAGCACGTTATATGCCCACAAAAGTTCATCTTTCCTAAGGCAGCAGGTGCTTACCAGCTTTGCTATTTGCAAACAACTCTTTATATTAACTTCAAGCAGATGTTAACAACAGTGTGTCTTTACACAAAGAGTATTAAGAGCCATTTGGACTAGCAAAGGCGGTTATTTGCAAGCCGCCTTTCTTCCTCTTTTATTTCAGCTGTTTGCCTTGGTAACAGCTGCTGTTCTCAGTGCTGTGGTGTCTGTACACTTCGTGACAAGTTGTGCTGATAGCCAAATGTTCTCATTGCCGTGTTGGTGAGGTCATTTTTTTCATCATTTGAAAATATGCCCCTTGTAAGAACTGCGAGGGGAATAGATAGCTTCAGCCTTTCTTCATGAAAAATGCAACATAAAAACAAGCCATTCATGTTTAACCTGTTAGCTTTGTATCAGAGTGAACTTGATATGGTTTCAGTATTGTTCCTGGGGCTTCCTGAAATATGGGAAAAGGTGTCATTCTCTGAGTAAGGTCCTATCAAGAACAGAGGATGCAGGCCCTGTGGTCACGTAGAAATAGTTATGAAGGGGACAAAACATTCCAGAATTTTTCTCTCTGGGAAAAGAAAAATGTCTTTGGCCTTCTTCTAAACTATGTACTGAATGGGGTGACAGGAAGGGGTCAGGGATAGCCTTTGCTGGATAGCCCAGAGCCATCTGCAGAGGCTCAAGAGCTTCCCATTGCCTGTGCTTCAGCCATTTCCCTGGAGCCAGCGTCTGAAGCTGCTGACAGCCTTGGGTCTGATAAATGCATATTATCACCATGGAAGGGTTTGCAGGATTGCAGTACAAGCTCAGAGTAAGCGGTATTTCTACCTTTATCTCGTAGGACTGGCAGAAGGGTGAGGTACTCTTTTTTTTTTCTCCAAGCTGTCTGCTTACCTGGCTTAGTGGAATAAAGAAGAGACTGTTTATTTTTGGGGCAGCTGGCTAATTAAAATTCATCTGTGCTGAATGTTATTTAATTCCCTTGATATTACAGTAGATATGAGTGAAACCCTTGGCTTCCGGGGATCTAGGCCTTGCATACAGAACATGTCTACCAAGGGCTTTCCCTGGAGCACAATGCAGTGGCCAATCTTGTCAGAGAAACACTACAGTGTCTATGCACGTGCTCTGTAGGGTGTAGGGGCTATATGCAGCTTGACATGCTATTGTGTTTGTAGTATCGAAGCAGGAAAGAACCCTAATCAGAATCTCCTGCCTCTGTCAGTGGTTCCCAGTGGCATCTGGGAAGAGCTGAAATGGAACCACGCAATTTTATCACATGGGCATGCTGCTGTCCTGGTGGAGGATGAAAAGGTCTTATGGGCCAGGTCCTGTACAAACCACCATGGTATTTCTCTGTGTTTATCTAGCTTTAGCTGACACAGTGCAGCATGTGTACAAGGAAGAACAAAGTTCTTATGGTGGGAACCTGCTGCGGAATATTTAAGTGAACATCCATCTCTTGTAACTCTAATGGACTAACCAAACAGATTATAAATATCTATACAATGCATATAAATAAATTCAATATGAATGTGTGTAATATATGGTACTTTTTTGTTTGAAGTCACGTTAAGATGTAAGTATCTATTTGTGTCTGAGGCAACAGGCGGCTTAGAGATAGGCATAAAATCCCTCCCTTAATTTATTGAAAAGCCACCTTTTCAAGGCAGCAGGTAAATAGAAATCCTAAGGGGGACTATGTTCTCCTTAAAAAATAAAAATAAAAACCCCTCTCTTTTAGTAATCCTAGTTTCACACCTGAAATCATTACAGCGTTCTATATTGTTCTTCTTGTATATGTGTGCAGGCAAAGACAAGAATCATGGAGCTCAAAATATCATGTGTCAACCTCTGGGAACAGGTGGACTCTGACTGAGGGGCACAGAGCTCTTGTTAAGGTGTTTTTTGTGTAAAAGTAGCTTAGCACAACAGTCCTATTACGGACTGTATTTATGCCACCTGTCTGCATGGGGTTCCGCTGCCCTCAGATACACAATTTACTAGATGAAACAGCTGACTTGCAGGGCCTGTAATCGTTGAGAATTAAAACACAAAACAACAAAAACCAGACTAGGCTCTTTTTTTCTTGTTACTGAGTCCCAGCAGAATTACTTATCTGTTGAGTTTGCAAACTTTTAAGCCCCTTTTAATGCATTTCTGCCATTTGTCACCTGTTCAGGATTTAAAGTGGTCCTCACATTTTCCCAGGTACCCAGTCAGAAATGTTTTACACAGCTAAGGTCTTCTAAATCATCTGAAAGCTGTATCTTAGTGCAGGTGTCAATGAGGAACTTGCTCCCATAGGCACATTAAACTATCCTGTACTCTAACAAAAATCCAGTTAAAAAGATGACTCTCTACCGTTCTACACTTAAGTTTTAATAGATGTTCTTTTTTCCTTTTCTTTCCATTTTACATGCTTTCAGTTTTCTCTTCCCTTTCCCTTTTCCACTGAAACCAGGTTGCATTACGTTACATGTTGCATTTGACAGCTGTTGTCAAACAAACGTCTCCCAGCCTCTTCCTTAACGTGTCTGAGTGGTGTTGGGTCACTGGTGTTGAAAGGACACCGCTGATAGGCAGCAGAGACACGTATTTTCAGCCATTTTTTAAATAAGGGATTAAAACCACTTTCTTTCAAAGGGACTTCAGTGTCATAGAGGCAAACTCCAACAGAGGCAACTAATTGTAGAGTTGCCAGGATGTTTCTGAGATGATGGGCAACTTTTAGGGCAATTTCCAACTAAGATGTTGCCTTAAAGAAAGGGTTTTTCCTTTATCTTTCTGGCAGCCAGTTTCTAAATTGATCATATATCAAAAGTTGCATGTTGTCTATTCCTTGAGAAACAAACAGCTGAAGGGAACAAATTTTTAACATAAAATATAAGGAAAGGAGGAGAGGGAGAGGAAGAGGGAGAAGGAAAGGCAATAAAAGGGAAGAGAAAGAGACAGAAAAGGCAATGAAAAGCTGTGACAAGAAAAACTGAACACTCTGGAAAAGTCTGTGTCCTATCCAAGGTACAGACATTTAAATCGGTCTATCTGTGCTGCCATTAGTTCTATCAAATGAAGCCTCTGGGATTGCAGTTGTGGCTTTGGATGGAATTTGGCACTACAGTTTTGACCTTTAGCTTCAGTGAAGTGGCTCAGACGATGGCTTCTTGATAAGTGAGTCAAACCAAACAGCACAGAAGAGATACTGTAATGATAATAGAAGGCTTTTGCCTGCAGGATTTGGTCTTTTTCAGCTTGTTCTCATCGGTATTTAGAGAGCTGATACACTGCAAGGAAGTATTTTGATAGTACAGGAGACAGGCAGAGCCTTTTTATAGGAAAATGTCTGCAGGTGATTATTTTGGATGAGCACGAAATGGCCAAAGGTTGTATTGAGCCCGGTGTAATTGCACTCAGGTTGATGTAGGAAACATGATGGCCATTTGTAGAACCTGTGGTGAATTTCAACTTCTAAAGAATGTTTTTAGAATAGTATATGACCATATATACGTGTATATTAATGAAAGGAAAAAAGACTTCAGGAGGTCCCTTCCAACCCAAGCCATTCTATGATTCTGTGACTCAGTGGGAATAGGATATAAATAAATCTCAACTGATTCAACTACATCAAATGTTATACAGATGCAGGCTTCCTCCTAACAGTTTGTTCTGATTTGTAAATGGGGGTGGGAGAGCATTCATTACTTGAGTGTCATTTTGTGTTAAACCAAACGCTGTAAAGAAATTCACCACTATTTTGTGAATACCTCTTCAATTCCTGCTGTCAAAATTTGTCCTAAATGACAACTGTGTACAAACAGCAAAAACTACTGCAGCTCTATCTGCAAGTGAGAGGAACATTTAGGACAATTATCCTTGAGCAAGATCTGTTTCTTAACACTTATTTGATGTACAGGAAGCTACAGCAACCTCTCATTATCGCTAGTTGTTTTCTTGCTGCAGAGTTAACCTGCAGTAATAGGAGCAGAAGTTTCACTTCTCCCAGCTTACTCATGCAGTCCTTGTAGCAAACAAACTTTTACAAGGCATTCTTGTGAGCTTATATTACAGCTGTTCATTTCTTTGCACCACCAAAAGGAAAAAAAAAAAAAGCAGAGAGGAAAGAAAGAGCTGTGCTTCAATAGAATCCCTTCTTTAGGAGGCGGGGGGAAAGAAAAGGACACTTGCTATTTTCAGTAATGACTGAAAAAAAGACATGGGTTACTGTTACAGCTGTATATTTCATGCCTAAGTCTGAAAGCTGTAGCAAGAAAATATGACAGTTGCTGCATGGGTAAAATGCTACACTGGACATTTACAGCATTTCATTGTATTATCAGTTCTTGCATAAAACTCATTGACACTTCAGAAGGTCATATATGGCAGCAAATTAATGCTTGCATATCGCTATTAGGTGGGTAATTACTATTGTTCCAATTATCGAGATGGCATAATTGATATATAGAGAGTATATTGAACTGCTACTCACCACAGGATACATTTATGTGTTTTAGTTTTAGTGCATGTCCTGTAATTTATTAAGACATTTCTTACACTTTCCTCTAAAGTGTCTGCCTGGGTGCTGCTGCCGGAGCCAAGAGCACTGCTGTATGTACTAATGATCTGTTACAAAGTTGGCTGCAGCTGCCCTGTGCAGTTTGATGGATGGGTACATGGGGGCTGGAAATTGTGCGGCTTTGTGATGCTGCCTTGGAGCACGGCCAGAAATGTGTGTGCCACACTATGCTGCATCTATAGATAAAGAGGCCAACTGCCCATTAAAAAAACTGCCGCCTCCTTTTTGGAAACGCAAGCTTAGCCTGATCTGGGCTGATGCTATTGGTGTTTTGTTGCACTCCAAGCTATAGCAATACAGCTCTAAGAAATGCAGTAGTTAATGTTCTCCCTGAATATTTAGTCTCTTTAGAAATACCCAAATATCTCACTTAACAGCTTTTCCTATAATGCTTCTAGCATTGCTTTGTTGACTTCTGCAGCTATGAAGGCTAAATTACTGCTGTAGTGTACTTGTAAGTGTGTACTTACACTGGTCAAAGACTTGCTTTCTTCCTCTCTCCCCCTAAAGCAGAATAGCTTTTCTGTATCAACGTCTCCCTTTCATAAATGTACCACCGTCTTAATGCCTCACCACACTACTGCTTTTTCCTTTTATGCGTGTAAGTGGAAGCTGCTGTGTGCCATGATTAACAACTGTGACTGGAATATTTCTATGACTTTTGAATATTGTATTTCATAGAATCGTAGAATCGTTTGAGGTAGAAGGGACCTTTAAAGGTCACCTAGTCCAACTCTCGTGCAATGAACAGGGACACCTACGAGTGAGATCAGGTTGCTCAGAGCATACTCCAGCCTGACCTTGAACATCTCCAGGGAAGGGACATCCACCACATCTCTGAGCAACCCGGGCAACCCTTATTGTAAAAAGCATTTTTCCTTATATTCTGTCTAAATCTCACCTCTTTCAGTTTGAAACCATTTCCCCATGTTCTATCACAACAAACCCTGCTAAAGAGTTCATCCGCCTCTTTCTCATAGCCTCCCTTTCTGTCTAGGCTCTGATTCTGCAGACCGTTATGCTTAAATTCATGTAGCATGAATCTGTCCCTTTCACCTTAAAATGCATTTAAAAATCCAGTATCATTTTAGTAATTCATTGCTTTTGTGAATATATTTGTTACCAATCTTCATAAAAATATTTAAACAATATCTAAACAACAAGGTATTTAAACAACCCACTAACTTACTGGATTCCAATGTCCTTACACTCATATGAAGTAAAAATTTACAAACCCTTTTCTTGTAGACGTATAATCTTTAACTTAATCCTTCTGGAGTACGTTATATGAATGATAGTTCATATGATCCATACTTCCAAGACATCTTCTTTCAAATGAAAGTGATATCCAAATTGAGTGAAAGCAATGTTTTAGACGTACTAATAGACTCATCATTCAAGATGTACTTAGCACTGTTCACAGTAAACTACAATTAATACTAATAAACAATTCACACCTAGATTTGACTTCAGCAATTTGCTGCACATCCACACACTCACTGATTACAATAGAATCGGATGGAGCATGTGTGAAACTGTGTACTAAATTAAGAAGGAGCATCATATTTAACATTTCAGATTTTTACTACAGAAGCCTACAAAGCAGCAGATAATTCCAGTCTTTCAATTTATCAGGTTTAAATATTTTTGCATTGCTTCAAACTAAAAAGTTTCACACAGATCATAGTTTCTCCTGTATTTGAACTTGCATGTGAATACTGTAAGGACCTGTACAATGTCTGTTGCCGAGAACAGCTCATATATGTTCTACATTCTTTCATATGATTATCTCCTCCATACATGGGAGATGAAGTAACTTTTCCAGCTACCATGTCAATATACATTCTATCATAAAGATCTGTTTCACTTCCTTGTGTTCCTGAGTTGTCACCATGATTTGGGTCTGAGGATTAAGTTATCTGATAGTCTATGTCAGCCCTCATAACAGTCATTCAATTAAAAAAGAAATGTTTGCCTATGCAGAAGTGATAGTCTTGGTGTGAATGACTGTATGTGCACATATCTGCGTGCACTGCTAAGTTTAGAAAATTATGAGAGCAAATCTTGTAACTTGGTAATAAATGTGAGTACATTATTCCAATCTTATGTAGAACACTGCATGTATGTAGGCTGTTGACATAAACTCTCTCCTTTATATCCAACAGAAAATTCATTCCTAATGTTTTTACTTCTTTTAGAGAACAATACTCACTGTGATCATCTTGCTATGCATTTCAGATGTATCACCCAGAAGATGCTGATATAGAGCATACATAGCACAGTCATATATGCTACCTCTCTGAATATATATATATGAATTATATATATTTCAGAAATTATCTTTGTATGTATAAAATACTAATTTTATGCAGATGGCTGTTTGTGGACTAAGAACATGGTATGAATTACTTGTGTTTCTTTTTCCTTCACATTTTTTGTTTTTGTTCCTACGTTCCACTGTATCTGGCCTGGAGAACTGTGTCTGTCTCTCCTCACTATCTGCACAAATCTTCTTTCCTCGAAAACTGTACCACAGAGGCCTGATAGATCAGCTTTGCCTGCCTTCCAAGCTTCTATCAGCTTGGCTAGGAAGTTCATTGGGTGTGAGTTCTGTTTCTCACCTGGATATGTATTTTTCTGAGCTAATGACCTACATTAAAAGTCAAATGGGTTACTTATATTTTATGTTTTTTTTTCATGAAAAAGTAAAGGATGCTTACAGTTTTACTCCAGGTGAGACCTGTGGTATGATGTTCTTTGATATATGCTTGAAGCTCAGACCAGATGTTCAAGTAGGACTTCACCCAATCAACATGGCGTGTATCACTGTAAAAAACAGAAACAATATTTATATCTGTGTTTGTACTTCAAATTAGAAAATGCTGCTATTCATGCTTAAAGCAGATAAAGCCTGCAGCCACAGACAAACTGGTTAGCAGGCAGCAAGCCAGCACAGTGCTGAAGATACTTAGGCCTATTACACTGCAAAGTTTTCGGGCCCTTCCAGAGGACAAACAAGGGCAAAGGTGCCTCTAGCACAGCCTGCTTCTTGCTGGTAGGATGTTACCTGCTCCTGTTCAAACTCAGTCAACTGAAGAAGCACCAAAGCTATCTGGAAGTTGGTAGCAGCTTCCTGGACTCAATCTCAAGGTTCTGAATCTTAGAAAATGAACTATTTGTAGGTTACCTAGAGTGCTCTAGCTCCCAAGTTCATATGTAGCCAGTGTAATGCCGGCTCGTGTAATAGGCAGCTGATTGAAAAACGTATACATCAAGAATTTTCATACAAATTAAAAGTTGGCTCTGGAATAATTATTTGGAAGTCTTCCACTGGTACATAAAGTGAGAACGAAAAGTACATACAGAAAGAGAAACTGCTTGTAAAATGCGGTCCTTACTTAGGGAACTCCACATAAGAATAATTACTGAACAATGACTGCCATGGAGTGGATGCTCACAAGTGCTTGGGTACCTACCCCCTGTTTATTTCCTTTGGAGCTTGATGTTTAATACTGCTGAGGATCTGGGACAATGGGTTTAATCCAAGGCCTAGTGAAGTCAAGAAACAGCTTTCCTTTGCTTTGGAAGACATTGTGATCTGGTCAAATATTCAGTTAAAAACATGGGAAGAATTCCTTTCTAGGAGAAGAACTAACTTTATACCTTGCTAATGCACCCTCTTTATACCTTGATGTGAGATTTTATTTTGCTTTAGGGTAAGTATCTCCAAAGCTACATAGTAAAAATGTTCAGTTACCTCAAGCAGGTCAACTAAGGCTTCATAAATAATAATATGAGATATATTTTTCACATGTATAATACATATGCAATATATTTATACATATAAAACAAACTGAAATCTATACATAAAGTTATATATTTAAATACATAAGTATATAAAGTTTTCCTCACTAAAGAGAGGAAACTTAACTGCAAACACTATCTTTCACTGAGGATATAAAAATAAAAAGCCAAAATCTGGCCTCCAAAAGTACCAAATAAACCAAATAAACAGGATTTATATGTGACGTTTGTTAAGAGAGCATAGAAAGGACCTATACTTATTCTCTTTTTCTGTTCTCATTCATGTTCTGTGAATTCCCTGTGCTCTTTAAGAACAATGCAGTGGTCCAGAAAAAAATCACTTTGAGAGCTATGAGAGTAGATGCTCAACTGTACACACCTAGCATGTAAACACACATTTTCAAGCAGAGAGAAAAAACAGCAACAGTTTGAGTGCACAAGTGAGACAGGGACACACAGCAGCTAGCTAGCCAACATTGTGGCACTCCAGAAAATCAATCATATTAACTTGCAGAGAACGAAAACCAGCATTGCTAGTGTTGCTGCCATTCTCGCTGCGACACACTGCTGGTGTAAGATGAGGAGGGGAAAACAAGCTACTGTGATCAGATTTTAACAAATGCCTTTTTGTTTACAAAATGCTCTTTTTGTGTGTGATGGGATTGTGAACCCTGTTAGCGTGGTTAATGCTCTCTTCTCTCACTGTGGCTAGTAGATACTGGGGCTTTGCAACATACCTGTGCTTGTAGTCCTTTAATACCCTGTTAGTATAAAAGGTAGCAGCATCATTCATCTCCTTGACATAAGGGCCTGGTTTAGGAGACTAGGACCATCAACCCATGGTAGCAGGAAACGACAGAAGGAGAAAGGAGGTAAAACATTAGTCAGATACCTTCCCTGATATATTAGGTAAAATATAAAGCAGCTTCTTAGTTGTAGTAGAGTGAAGAACTGTGCAGATGAGACTACAATGTTCTGCAAGATCTGAACCTATTCTGGGCCACAACATCCAGTGGACTGACAGCCCTCCCACCTGGCCTATGTGTAACTTACCACTGCTATCCAGCCGAGCGCAGGTATGCTTTCACTGACGGCTGAGAGATGGTTGAACATTTCACTTCCTCTGTTTCTTTCTCTAAAGTTCTGTATCTCCTGAATCTTCTCTGATATTGGCTTGAGAAGCACTGCCACTTCATTCTGCAAGGAAAAAAGGAAGCACTGCTGTTAACAATCGGCAGTCCAAAAACACCCTGTGGTGTAACACTGTCCTCCCTGCCCATCGTGTTAACAGTGGGAAGGAAAGGAAAGCATATTCTCCACGTTAAAGTAACAGTTTAATTACCCTGCTCTGGCTGTAGCAGCAAAGTGCACTGACATTAAGTATTAATAACGTGATGTGGCAAAAATTGTTCTTATCACTGGCAGCATTTTTACATGCCATCCTGGCTAAGGGCCATAGAGACCCCATATCTGAGAGTTCCAGCATTTTTTGTGTGATCTTTCTGCAGCTTTTTCAGAGTTTTTACACTGGCTGGAGCTTTTCATATTATTAACCCAGCTGTTCTTTCTATAAGAAACAAATTGCTTGTTAGTTTAGTGACCTCTTATCATCTGGAGACAAGATTTAGAAAGTAATGCAATAAAGGCAGTATGCATTTTAGCTCTCCCTACTGGTAAGTTTTAATGTTTAAATTTCCTTTTGCTGCAAGTAATATGGGAACGTTTCATGGGAAACACACAGCCTGCAAGGCATGGCTTGGAGAAATTCCCCTGTGTTAATCAGAAAGGAATGGTATCCAAGGGAATGACCGTTGAGCGGAAGGAACAGTGTCTGGAGCGAGGAGAAAAGCAGAATGAATGTAGAAGCTATCCAAGCTCTTCTCCTCTGCAAAGTGAATGCTAATCACACAGATCCAGTGTCTCAGAAAAACTAATTTGGAGCACTAACTTGCTGGGAAAAACTCTTCCACTCAGAAACAACTCATTCAGGGAGAAGCAGTCATTTGTTTACAAGCAAAAGAACTGCTGAATTTTGCAACTTTGTAATATGTTTCCATAAAAACAATCAAAATATTTATTGCAAAAGTATGCCTGCGGAACCCATACTATGTCCCACTAGAGAGAGTGCCCCATTCTGAGTTTCCCTAGCTCTTCACTCAGAAGTCACTCAAGGCAGTATTTTCCTGACGAAGTAGCAGAACTCTGTAGTTTCTACTCACCTTTCTTTTTTTTCCTCAGGAGTCCCTGTTTAGTGGAAGTGTTTGCCAGAGGAAACTAATCCTCATAATTTTGAGGACTGTCCTGTCAGCACACAAAACTGTGTATATACCTGCTACTTGGTCTCTGCCATCTCTACATTACATCTTTCCGGCTTCCCGTGAGACCTCAGCTTCACAGAATATTATGTCATAAAATTATAGAATCATGGAGTAGCTTGGGTTGGAGGGGACCTCAAAGATCATGTCAGCTGAAAATAAGCACGTTTACTATGGATTGGCATAACTCAAAAGACACTCCTCAAAATAGGACAAAAATAAGTAATGAATTTTGAAAAGAATTTTGATCCAATAATGGAGGTTTAATATGTTAGTGGTAATGTAGTTTTGAGAAAGGCTTGGGCATCTGAAGTACATGGGAATATTTGGTCTTCTCCTGCAGCAAAGTGGGCTGGGAGAAAACCAATGTTTTCAGTATTACTAGGAGATGGAAAGATTTTTGTTTATGGCTTAATGACCAGTGCAAGTCATTAAGTCTGAAAGAGCCCCGAAACCCTCTGTGATTTGTAGTTCTGAAAAATTGATTCTGATGCCACAAAACGTTACTTTCTGCAGGAACTCTTCCTTCTAATTTTTCTTGTTTACAACACACTGCAGCTGGTGAGTTCTTTGTTATTTTTTTTAGGGAGACCTTTTAAGTATGACAGTAGTTAGCAAAGCTGAAATTTAAGAAAGTGCTTGTTCTGCTTTGATATGATGCCAGTTTTCCTCCTATAAAGTTGAAGGGATATTTACAGTCTTTGGCTTATTGTGAATCTTCGTGGTCCAGTTCCAGACAGAGAGAATATCAGGGCTAAAAATACAGCTGCGCAGATGCCTGGAGTATCTAGACAGCGCTGGGAGGCAGCACGCTTCTGTGGATAGTGCACTGAAGTGGGAGTCTGCAAAGGGAGGTTCTGTTTGCAGCTCTTCTGCCAAATTGTTGTTGGATTTTAGGAAAGCAGTGTTACCTTTCTGTGCTCCTTCCTCTATATAAAACAGCGTTAATATAGCTGGTTGTCTTTGTAGAACATTTTGATATTTACAGATAAGAAGGAAAAATCAGGGCTGAACATTTTGCCTAGTGGAAAAGTAAGACCTGCTCCTCCTCCTACTCCACTTACACTCATGGAAAAACTTCCAGCCAGTTTTGCGAGGGTTTCCTCTTACTGGTACAGACAGTATTTCTGTGCCTCAGAACACAGGACTTAACCTGTTTTCTTAAGAAAAATGCAGTGAATTGAAGTAATTTCACAGATATTCAGTGTAAGAGTTTTAAAGGCAAATAATACGCAAAGGGAAGTAGATCAAAGTAATCATTCACTTGGCAAAGAACCATGAAGGGCTTGAGGATACCCTCAGCTCTCTCCTGTCTATTTTGCACCGTAGAAGCAGTATAGCTTACCTTCCCTTCTCTGTGCACTTATCCTATTTTGTAATGATTTCTGCTTGTCTGGATGACTGTGCATCATGTGCACTCATGTTTGTGAACTTCTTAAGATCCAAGCTTCTGTGTAGTGGTTGGGAATGAAGGAATACAGGCCTGCACAGAATCACTTGAGTCTCGTCTTCCTGCAGTTGGTTCAAAACTTTTAGTTAGCGATTAGATGGCAGATGAATTATACTGTCTATGGCACATGGATATAGAAAGGCTCATTAATTT
>PPHD01010606.1:0-19507 GCA_002909625.1 Bambusicola thoracicus
AGCGGCGGCACGGGAGCGCCGGGCGGGCGGGGATCGCGGCGCGGTGTCGCCCCCCGACCCCCGTGCGGGAGGAAGGGGACTCCGCAGGCAGCTCGCGAAGCGGCCCTCCCGCCGGCTGCGCGCGCGCGCGCGGTCCGCTTCGATAAGGCTTGGTTAAAGCTTAACCCGGCCAGGCCGAGGGGCGAGCGCCGGGAAGGAAGCGTTTCGCAGCGGTACCCCGCCGGGAGCCGCGCCCGGGACGGAGCCGCCTTCGCCTCGTCCTCAGGGCCCGCTCCGCTCCGCTCCAAATGGCGGCGTGGCGCCGCACGCGCGCCGTCCGGCCCGGCTTTTCTATCGCGTCCTGACGCGCCCACCCCACAGCGGCCGTCCCGGCGCCCAGGCGGGGCGCACCGACCGCGCGGTGCTGCTGAGGAGCGGACACGGGGCCTCCCTTACACCGGTGTCTTTGCGTACAGCTGAGCAGCCGTACTCCCGTGCCACCCGCCTGCCTTACGTTGTACAGGTCAGCCCGTCCCGTCTTACCCTCAATTTTTTGGTCCTTTGGAGTAGGATACGAGCTCCTGCAAATTGTTCTGTTTTTGCAGTGGTAGGGAATGCAGGAGGGAAATTTTCCAACTCCTCTTTAATGTAATCGTCCCACATCCCACTCTTGGGCCTGCTGTGAGCTCTGCAAACAGCCACCAGCCATGTAGTTCAACACGTGCATGTTTTACCCTTACACAAGCACGTTCCAGAGCCTGTGCAAAAACCATTTTAGAAGAGAAACTCATTCTGAACTTCTGAAGAACACAGAGCTACAGCAAACAATAAGAAGAAACTTAAGTGCAAGTAGGGAACATCACACTTGTAAGTTCAAGCCTATTAAAATGACTCTTTGGTCCATGATGAAACCTGAGTGATTCTGTCCTAAAAAATAATAAGGGCTAAGGTTGGAGGTTTTACATCAGGGGTGAATATGATCGGCAGTTTCTCAAAAGGAGAAGGTGGATATCACCCCGACCTCTGCAGGCTGTGCAGGTCAGAATGCCAGCTGTAAGGCCAGACCCAAAGGCCTACAGGTGAGGATGCAGCTTCTAAGGAGGACACTTAAGGTAAGGTGACAAATGCCAACGTGGGTTCCTGCGTAGCTGCTATATAGTAATCCTATCTGAACTTAACAATTGTACTGAAACAAATAATCGAGCCTTGCAGGTTACTCGTGCTTACGCAACTTGAAAACAAAATCTATCAGTTGAGCCAGATCCTTGGCACGCCTCCAGCAGCTCCAAACAGCTCCAGAGCCAGCAGCTTAACTGCCCCAGCCATAAATGTGTTCACATCAGCAGGAACAACTCAGCAGGGCACAGACCCACTGAGGCAGCCCGCATTTGTCCCTTGCTCAGCTCTGATGCCCAGAACAAATGGCACAGGCTGCGCGTACCCTCGGGAGCACCCCAGCACTAAGGGTCATGGAGTAGTTATCCAAACGGCAGAACACCACCACAGAACTTGCAACCCTTCAAACAAAAAACAATTTTTTTTTCTTTTTTTTTTTTTTGAATCATCTTTGGATGAGGAAGGATCAGCTGAGCAATAAGAAACTATTACTTTTCATGCCTAGCAATAGGATTCAGTACGTTTACTTTTCTTTGGTCTCCAGCGAATCAGCCCAAGGTTCCCATTGCTTGCTTGATGCAATCTTGCTCTCAAGCTTCTGGTGAGAAAATGATGAAGTCTGATGCAGTAAATAAAAAAGCCAACATTTCACAATGCTGAAAACTATTAATAGCAACATCAACAGGTTTTAATCAGTTGACAGGCATACACTTGATTAGTAGCTTGGGCTAAGCGTGGGGTGCCCTGGGACGCGTATCTTTGGACAGTGGTAGCTCTGCAAGCAGCAGCTACCCAAGGTAATGGGTTGAATATGAAGACCTGAGTAAGAAGTAATCCTGTGTGATTGTCCCAGATAGATGAGAATGCTTTAAGAGCAATGGCACTACACCTCCAGGGGGAAAAAAACGCCCAAAAGGCACAGAACAGAAACCCAACCCTCTGTTGAGCAGTTGCCTGGAGCAAAGGGACAGAATTTTTTTGGTGTGTGTTCCTGTTGCCTGAAGTCATGTGGAACCTTCGCCCTTTTAGAACCAGCTACAAGTCTTGGGCCTGACTGGGTATTGCGCTGTGCGAGAAGGAACAGAAAGAAAAGAGGGAAATAGCCATCATATGGACCTGAGGGCCAAGCACCGGATTTAGGAAAAAGGAATTGCTCACTGTTCACAAGGACTACAGAGAAAGGGATAGAGTTGGCATTATCCCTTTGTCCTCCTGATAGATGTGCTAATCCAAGGACTCAGATGATTATGTCTAAACAAAACAAGCAAACAAAAAAACCCAACCAAAATTATTTGCAAATTTTACAACAATCAGATGCTCAGTGGGAGCAACTCTCAATGTGCATCTAAGAGACAGGCAGTGCCACTTATGAGGAAACAGGAATACCGCACTTCAAGTTAGCTTGCTTGCCTCTGCAACAAAGCAGCCTACAGAGAGCAGTTCATAATCACTCAAAGTGAACCAGGTAACACACTGACACACACACAGAAGATCTGGAAATACCATAAACTTACTGGGTTTCCTTAGGAAAATGAAGTAGCAGCAAAGGTTCCCCAAATGCAGGCTCTGCCAGGCTTAACTGAGAAAAGAACAAGGACACCTGAAAGAGATGCTGATTTTAAATGGTTTACAGCTGCTTCAGTGGTGTAAGCAATGATGATGCCCTCTGTTCTTGCAGGTGCATGAAACCCTGTTTCAAAGGACTTTTGTCAGTACCGTGTTTTGAATGGCCAGGCTGTAACAAAGATGAAAACATAACAGCCAAAAAACAATTAGAAGGCAGCAGAGATTCCTGGCTGAAAGTACTCTTTTCATCCTTTCGGAACTCACCTTCTGATTTGCTCTGTCTCCTTATCGCTCTGTGTGAACTTTGTCTCGTGGAAAGATAAGAAAGAGGTTGTGCAAATGATTCGGTTGGGTCTCTATTCTGACAGTCTGCAAGGAAAATGAGTGGTATATAAATATTAACTGTACAGGGATAAATTCACCTTGTCTCTCACAGCCCAATTCTAAAAATATAGAATAAAATATATAGATTATTCTACAAGATACTCTATGTTAGATTTAAAACATCGCTGTTAGCATTTTCCTTTACAGTTTTTTCTTCTTCTTCTTTTAAATATTTATGTACATCTTTGAACACATCGGTTTCCTAGAATTTCTAGTTCTGGAATAGTTTAGAATTGAGATCATTACAAAAGATAAATTGCTGTATGACTTAAAGCGCATTCTTATCAATCAGAAACACAACTCAGCATTGGTCTGTCATATCCAGTTTTACAGCGGTAGTGTACATCAAAAGTTAGCTTGCTCTGATGTTATAAAAACTCCTCAAGAGAGACAGAAGTCACAGTTCATTGCAATATTTGTAGTATTTAAGAATGCTTTTAAGTATCTTGTAATGGCAGATGCCACCGAGGACTGTCATAAGTGGTTTTCTTATTCTAAACAAGTAATGTATATTATGATGCATTTCAAGCAAGGCACACATTAAACATGCTGGGAGAAATGAAGACCATGCCTGTATTACTTTATGAATTCTATTTGGATTCTGTTAATGCCACGTTGTATTTTGATTTTTGTTTTGAATACAGCTTTCCTGTGTTTTTAGCCATCAATTTGGTAGTCTAAGGTATGATGGACTTTAATAGATTCTGTCTAAGAAACTCCAACACAAGTCTTGAAGGCACACAAAATGGTGTTACCCTGGGGTGGAAAGCAGACTTTTTTACAATAGGACTAACCTTTGAAAGGCTTGGACAAGAAGTCCATGGAATGAGATTCCTGCTCTTGCAAATGTTGGCCACTCTATCCTCCCACCTCTGTTACTCAGCCTGTCCCCAGGTGTGTTTTCTCCTCTCCCAGGGTGCGTTCCTGTGCCTTTCTACCTCTGCAAATGGGAAGATGCTACAGCCTATCCTGCCTTGGGTTAGAGCAGCAAGAGAGAACTGGAGGACTGCTAGGAGTGCAAAAGAGCTGGGAGACCAGCTGTAGGATCTAATCAAGCTGTGCTGTACAGCACCACGACTCCAGAAGGATCCCAGATGTAGAGCAGACAGCTGACAAGACGCGGTAAAGACAGTTAGGAGTTACAGATCTTTAAGTGATAGGATCAAATCATAACAGCAGTGAGCCTTCCTAGAATGAGATCAAGCCACAGTCTAACAAAAATTCCAAATATGACCAGATTTAAAGTTTCGCTCCTGTTTCTCCAAGCTAGAAAGCCCCACTCCCTTGGGAATTTTGGTGGATCAACACTATGTGCATAAGGCTCCCAGCACTCCAAGAAGCTTGTGCCTTCTTTCAGACAAGCCATTTCTGCATGCCCTGGTCCCACTCACTGTCTCTGACCTTACCTTTGCTGCCAGTCTCGATCCCTTCCAACGGCTGTTCTTAATCATCCAGTCATAAACATCCCTTTTAACACATAGTCACAGCTGCCAACTTGTTTTTCTTCTTCCAGTCTGGCTGTGGTCATTGATTATCCAAAGTTAAACTGTAATTGGCAAGTAACAAGTGATTTCACAGCTGTTTAAAAATGTCCAAGATAGTAAAGTTGGAACTTAGGGGGCATGTAGAAGAAAATAGGTTAAATAGGGTACAAAGTAGGTCATTCTTTTGTTATTATTATTTATTTATTCTCTTTCCTCTGCCATTTAACGTAACATGTAAGGATTTTCCTTTCATAAGCCTCAATCTGCACTTCTCACCCTTGTCATAAAAACCAAAGAAACTGCACTGGGAACTTCTGACACGCTCTCAGTTCAGGCCTCAGTTCAGGTCCAAATTCCATCTTGAGCACTGTTAGTATGAGTTCCACTGGAAAGATTTCCTTGTTTTTCTTTTTGTTTGAATGCTTTTATGTAGAACGATATTTTCTTACTGGAAAGCATTTATATAAACGAGCCAAGTATGCCTTAAAAATGTTATCTAAAATGAATGAATGAAAGGTAAGTCTCCACATGGTGTGCCCTGATAGGCTGCTTGAGTCACTCTGGCTATGTGGAATGACTGCATTAACACCCGCCCCTGCTCGCTGTTCCCATCCCAGCTGCCCTACCACAGTCCTGCCACAGCCTGCGAGCTCAGCAGTCAGTCCCTTCACCTGTCAGCACAGCATTTCTCTAAAGAGTGCTGTTGAACAAATACGAACCTGTAGAGAGGATGGGACTGTAATTCCACGTGTATCTTCTTAAAAAGTCGATCGTTATCTGAGGTACTGAGAATTTGGGGAATTCTGCATTGTAAATACGCAGATGTTTACAGTACATACATGGCTGACTTGTAGACAAATCCAGCACTCGGGAGACTTCAACATATAGAGAGAAATATCAACAGGAAATGTTTAATTCTGTCTTAGTGAATTACGTACCAGGCACAGAGACCGTGGATTCTTAGGATTATTTCTGCAAAGTCAAATGTTCAAATCCCGTAGCATTCCTGAGTGTTCTAAGCAAAGGACGGGCTGAGGAAAGAAATGCCAGGTTCTGGAGGCAAACTAAATCTATACATTGCTGGTAGCCTACAGTTTCCAGTTATTGTCTTTAGTTACTCCTGAATTGTATCGTATTAGGAATGGCTTCTCCAGGTGCTTCTCAAGGGCAGTGGGTGTTTGAGCAAAATGGAAAGGATTACTGAAAGAGTGACTCCCAGCAAGTAATAATTCCCTGCAGAAACATAGATTTCATTCAGAGGAAACTATTTTTAAGATGCGTCATCGCAGACAAAGCAGACTTTGGTTGGCATAAGCCAGTTATTAATGGCTTTCTGATGTTAGGCATGGTATAGGTCTGAATGTGATTAAGCTAGCAGGAATTCTGCCACCCTTCAGTGACAGTGACGTTGACGTTGAGCCCTGAATTGAGAAACAGGAACATCTTTAACAAGGGAGTAGCTGTTCTGGATAATTCAGCTAAAACATTAGAAAATTTCAGGGCAAATGGAAAGAGTCGACCTCGGCATAAGTGATGAAAAAGAACTATTGTTGTTAAGACCTAATTATTATGCATAGAATGGGAAGCTCAAAAAATCCTCAATATTGCATTTACCATTATCAGCTTTTTGAGTACCTTACTTCTAGGTGGTGACGTGTTTAACTTCTGACTATGAAGGCAGATCTAATCCCTGGCAGTGCTGCATTAGATGTTAGTAGCATTATCAGCCATAGCAGAATCCTAAACCAAGTTTTCAGCACATTAATACAGGAATAATTTGTTTCTCAACGGTTATTTTGAAACATATTGATTTTTCAGCCCACGCATGTTTTTACTTGTTTGTGATCTTATCTTACTCACATTTCAGAGGCACACAATTCACCGCGAAGACATAAAATGCAAAATTCTCCACCCAGCTTGGCTTCAAACAAACAAATGCAACTCCATACAAACAAAGAAAGTTGTATCTAAGCATTATTTGCCTGCGTTCTTAATATTTCAATACTCTGTGGAAGAAAGCAAGTTGGGTAACAAGCTGTTTTGACTTCATATCCAGTACACTTTCAGGTTTCTCTAGTCTGTAGGGCCAAGAGTCCAGACTAAAGATGCCACAAAGCTCCAGCATACTTAAGGCAAGGCAGTGCCATGCTTTTTTTTTTCAATCTTTGTTGCCATACTTAGGAATAAAATAAAAGTTTTGCTACAGATAAAAAGGAAGACAAGTCTGAGACATTACCTAAATCTTCTGTGCGTATTCCATATGACTTGGAGGAAGGAAGCTGGGGTTGTAGCTGGTTAGATTTGCATTTTCTGCTGAAACGAACTCAGAGCTGGAAGCATTTCATTGGAAAAACCCTGCTTTGATGAGCTTTCAGCAGTCAAAGCTGAAGCGAGGCTCCCCAGAATGGGGCACTGCACTGATCTGCACTCCCATCTCCAACTTGCAGGCAAATGGTTTTGTGGAGACTCAGCCTCCAACTCATCCATCTTGACAGTGGCTGACACCACTTCCTCAAAGAACAATTTGTGACCTTCCCAGGAAAAGCTCGAGCTTCACGAGTGTGGGCACTGCCATATTACTATTGCTCTTGCTGTCACGTAGGAAATGGGGTCAGCTTTGTAGAGGGCTTCCATGGGCTATTAAACTCGCAGCTTGAAAGCAAGCCTCCTGAAGACCCTGACATCTCCTCCTGAGAGTCAGCGAGCTGCAACCACTGCCGTGTCAGTGACTGCACTTTCTAGGGAAGTAAAACTCTGCTTGATTCCTTGCGCAGCTTCAATTGGGAAGGACTTGTTTGTCCCGTCAGCACCAGGGAGGACAGGACCTGGCATTTCAAATGGCTTTTGTTTGTCCCCAGCAGGACTTGATGCTTCTTGCCCAAGTTATGCAAGACTATCCTACCCTACGTGTGACAGAACTACTTGGCAAGATCTACCATTGCCTTCCTTTACAGACTGGGCCACTCTTTCAAGCCTGACTGACTGGAAAGTGTTTGCCAATTTGTGTGCGCTTTATTTTAATTTCCTCTGCACAGATCTGGAGTGTGTATGCCTATAAATATCTGCTTAAAGGGTACTTGGGGAACCACTCATCTCCAGGGACTAGATTGTATTTTCAAGTCATATCTTGCCATGGAAACGGACGGCTAATGAAGGATCTGAATTGGATTTTTCTGCATCCACGTCTCAGTCATTCATTCAACCAGGTAACAAAACCTCACTACAAAATAGAGGTTACAGTAAAAGCAGGACCCCAAAAGCAGAGGTCTGCCAGGTTAATAGAGATAAGCAATCTGTGATATCTTTTCCAAATCAAAACAATATCAAAATAGTGCAGCGGCACCTTCCAAATGTGATGAGGGTATCTTCAAGTCTTACCACAAGAAGCTTTACAATCAAATCTGAATGCATTTCAGACTGGCCTATGAATTAAAAATTGAATACTAAGACAGGGACCAGAATATGCAACTAAATTCTAAATCAATCTTTGCAACTAAATTCCAAATCAATCTTTGCAACTAAATTCCAGACATTGCAGAATGATTTTGAAGATGTTATTCAAAGCGATGGAATATGCATTTAAAGTGAGCTTTACCTTGTCCAGATTTTGCACAAATCATTTGGAAATATACGCTCTTGCCATTTTTTTGTTGCACCTTAACCTGTTAAAGTACACAGTAAAGCTGGTGGAAATTACAGGCTATGAACCTACAAAGAAACAGCACCATTAACTTTCACAGAATTACCAGCATGCTATTAGCTGCTGCTAATTACCAAGGATTAATTAATATAAGTTTTATTAATATTGAAGGCCATTGCTGAACCAAGACAAAACTATGTCGGCATTAACAATAAACTGCTCAGACTTTTCAGGATGCTTTTGAAATTGTCACGAACTGCTGAATATACAAATCAATCAAAACAACCAGTCAACAAGTTGATGGATTTGAGAAAGCCCACGTTGCAATGCATGCAACTCCTACAGCGGATGTAAAAGATTTGCCGTAGAGCATCTCTATAGCTTGTACTCTTGATCAGAACAAGAGACAGAGCGTTCCCGAAAGATCCACGACGTGTTTAACAGCCTGTAGTGAAGGCTGAAGAGAGCTTTTAGAAGCCTCATGTTGTCCAGGCAGAGCGCAGTTTCTATCAGCTGCAGTAAACCTTGTACGTCTTGCTGTACGTTTTAAAGATGACTTAGAGAAACTTAATCTATAATAGTAGTTTACAGTACTGTCATTCCTGGGTAATACTAATTGCTTGGTAATGCTAATATATGTCAACTAGCTGCAAAGTGTTGTGGGGACCAGAGAGAAAGCCAGAAGAGAAACAGTTGCCTTATCTTTTGCTTTACTTACCTCTTTTTCCTCTTCTGTGTGAAAGAATAGTGGCAGAATGGCATTCCTGCTCCTCATTACTCGGTAAAAATACTTATTTGTGTCTACCTCTCATTCAGCACAGTTTGCACCTCTGTGATGATGCAGGCCCAGTAGAAGAGTGGTGGGAGCATTGTGCCAGAAGGCGAGGACAAATATCTGTAGGACTATCTAAGTGAAAATGTTTGAAAGTTGAGGGCACATGTTGAGTTCACAAAAGGAAATGCTGGTTTCTGTTGCAATGTTGGTTACACAATCACATAAGGTTTTATTTTTAAAAGCAAGTAAAAAATTACAGTGCACCAACTCCTCAACTGGTGTAAATCAGCGTGGTTTTATTGACTTTGATGGAGCTATGTCGATTTATACCAGATGAGGATTTGGCCCACTGTATGGAGATATTTTTATTTCTCTTCTCACTCTATCAGTTAAGGAAAGGGTAATCATCAGAAAGCTGGAAGCAATTACGCGTGTGTGAGGAGGGGGTAGTTTCATAATAGCTAACTTGATATTATTTCCTGTAAAACGCATCAGGAGAATAGAGCCTGGAGCCCACTGACCGGTTTGTTTTGTAAAGAAATATTTGTTCAAATCTGTTTATAATAATTTGTCAGCGATGGACGGGCTGGGCTCGAGCACTTGCCTTCCACCAGCGGCAGAGGCGGCAGCACTGCAGCTTGCAGGGCAGCGAGGGGTGGCTGAGAACAGACCAGGCAAAGCTGGGGCTTCATTCGCACCCGTGTAAATGCAGAGAGATCCTACCCAGATCGGTGGAAATACTCTCTGTTTACAACAGCGTGCCTAAAAACAAAATTTGGCAGAGATTTCAAGTAAGCATTTATAAGCTGTTTCTGGCAGCAAGTAAGAATGGGGGAGGGGAAGATTATTCATCGCAGATGCTTTGTAAGATTAGCAGAGGCTTTCTGGTGACAATAATGTCTGCTAACATAGTCACTTGTGGAAAACGCTTTTTAAAATGCCATTTGAGTGAGTTTTCTGGTATGCCTTAATTCCCGAAGCATTTCATGGTGGCAAAAAGCACTACCCAAGAGCTGGAGCTCAGTGATCTAAATCATCCCTCCTTACGCCGGCTGGGCAGATCGGCCCCCAGCTGCAGTACCGGGAGGGTAATGTAGTCTGTGGAGGAGAAAATTTCTAGGAAACCATTTTGGATAAATGCATTTCGTAAGGCTTAGTTTTAATTACGGTAAAGCAATTTCTCACAGACAGCAGAGATGAAAACAAACTAAAACGCAGCTAACGTGGAAAGCTGTATCAAAGTATTTTAAATAAAATATTTAGAATGCGTGTAAATACAGCGCAGATTATTCGGCAGAACAACCTGAATAATTTAGTACCTATGCCAACAGTGTTAACACTAAGGAATTCCAACTAGCTGTTGGAATGGAGCTAATTCATCTGTTATCTTACCACTTGGGACGATTTAAACATTTTTTTGCATGTCTTTAACTTGCCAACGTCACTGAAATTGCAGGCCCTACACCACACAGCCTGCAGCCACTGCCCATGGTGCACAGGCCCTCCATGCCCGCTGCTTCCCACAGCAGTGAGAAGCGGCTCTGGGGGGAAGGGCTGGTTTGGCTTATTTTGGAATCCCTTTTGTGGTAGCTTCAGCACAACCTCCCTACAACCAACATACAATAACGCAGTGATTCAGCCGGGGCAGATGACAGAGTGCTGTCACTACTCTTTCTGGTAGTGAATATATATAACCCTTGGTATAAGCCACTAGCTTTTTCTTCCGTATGTTGTCTGAGTGCATCTTTCACTGGGTTCTTCAGTCAGCTCTCCAATCACTTCTGGAAAGTTACGGGTTGATCCTGCCCAGTATTTCACATCTGTGTGCCATCCTGCACTGGGAGAGACAACAGCAAAGTCGTTATCATCTTTTCTGGTTAACACAGAGAACTGAAAAGCAAGTGCAGTACTGTAACCCAGACTACCTCCTGACAGCAGTGAGTTTCTGCTGTTCCATAGATTACATCAAGAATAGTTCTGTTTTTTGGTTGTTGTTTTTTTTTTTAATTAACACACCCAGATCCTTTTTGTTATTTAATATATTGCTCAGAGTGTAACTGCTTACAGACAGTTTTCCACGAATCAATACCACAGAATCAATTCAGACTAAGAGTGGTTTAGAAAGGATGAGAAAACTTAGAGCATGACACACCAGTGAAATGAAAGTAGGCTTTTCTCATTGCTTTTCTGCTTAGCTTTCAGTCCTTCACAGAGGAAAAAAAAAGATAAAAAGATCATTTCCAATTCTGATGTACGCCGTGAAGATGATGTCCCCGCTAATTGTGATGCGGTCAGAGATTATGACTGAACTCAGCAATCCACAGAAGATTAAATCCTAAACCATAACCTAAAAGTATTAAGGGAACAAAATAGAATGACATACCTAAACCGGAGCAGTTCCAAATAAGGCACCTGTCAGATTTTTCCATGAGATGTAGGCAGTTTAAGATTTGCTATGACAGAATTTGACACTGCTGCATTTCAGTTTTGTTCAGCTTCCAGGGTAAAGGTGGTCCAAAGCCTGAAGATGAATTTCAGGGATAAGCTAAGCAGTAGCCAGGAAAATGATTAATACTGCAGTAACTCCCAGTTCAGACACGCCAGCTAATCTTCTACGTGAGAAAACGTGGGCCAGGGTCATCATTAAATTAAGTGAAGCTTACGTGTATAAATGAATTTGAGCTTGGTGTCCAGCTACACACGGGATTAGATATTAATGCAATATCTGATCTGCACACACTAGTGGATTTAATGCTTAGCACAGCATGAACCTCAGGCTGCAAGCATAATTTCTCATAGGAAATATCTGTGGGTGTAGTGCATCATTGTTTGGTCTTGATCAGGGACTGAGATAATCCTATCACCAGACAGAGCTGAACTCAGCTCAGAGATCACCAAGAGGAATCCTGTGGGGCCCTCAGGTCCCAATGCTCATCATTCACTGCATTATTCACCTACTGTACGTGGGCATGGGAAGGAAGGGACCCAATTCTGCCCTGTACCAGCTGCAGCTCCAGCCAGGAAGATTTCGGGTAAAAACTGACAAATGCTGACAAGTCCCCTTCCACACACTCCAGTCTGATCTGTGAAGAAATATTAATCTTGTCTCTGGTGCCTAAAGCAGAGCTCTGAGGTACGTATTTGACAGTCTGGAAGCCTCCTAAGGCTTATGTTTGTTTTTATTTGATTTGTTTATACATACAGTTAATCAGTTTACCAACTAGAAATGAATCTGCAGAAACAAGAGGCAGCCACCTCTTTTATGGTCATTGTGTTCCCATACATATTACAAAGACTGGAGAAAACAGGGCTGGAAGGGCTCTCTGAAGGCCATCTCATCCATCCTCCGTCCCAAGGTAGGTTGGAATGGCCCACATCAGATTGCTGGGATATCTTCACTCACATATCTTCACGCTTCCCAGCACGCAGCCTGTATCTAACCCTGCTGCAAGGCTTTACACAAGACTGAGCATGGTACTCACAGCTCCTCAGGGAAGAAATGAAAAGAGAAGTGGAAGTAACAGAATGACTTTTAAAATGCTGTTACTCAGCTTGGCCATTCATTTAGTATCAGATTAGTGGATTAAAACCAAAATAAAATAAACAACAACAACAAAAAATTAATTATTATGAGTAGTCCTGAAATTTAAGAAGCTACTGTGAGCCCATGGAGCCTGAGACCAGCTACAGCCTAATTACTTGGCTGGATTTTTTAATTACTGCAGATAAGAGCACTGGGTGAAAATTGTTATGATTCAGAATGCAGAAGCCACATCCTCCCTATTTTCTAGCCATCCCACTCAGCCACTGAGAGGGAGTGCTGAGAGTGCAGCAAGTGGAGGCAGATAACCACATCCCCAAACTGCTGTCATCCTCCGACAGCAGAATTTCCAGTGTGCCTTAGCAAAGAGAAGCAGTGAAAACGAAGAGGATGTAAGTAACCTCACTGCTAACAGGTGCCTCCACAATCATTTCTCAGGGTTATCCTGGGCCTACAGGCAAAATTTCCCTTGGGTTTTTTTGTTTTTTGTGGGTTGTTTTTTTTTGCAAACTGTTGCCATGTTGCCCCTTGAGAGATTTAAGATGAATCAGCTGAAGGCGTGAAGACAACGCAAACAACTTATAACATCTTGAGCCCTATGCAGATGCTCTCAGTGGGTAGCTGAGTTTCTGCAGAGGTCCGATGAAGCTCTCCTGCTGATGTCACCTTTCCTGAAAATGGACAAAGATATCTCAGTCATAGAAAGTTGCTGTCTTTTGCCAGGTAGCTGAGCTGGATTCACACATGAGGGGCATCCTCATTTACACCTGGGTGTCATCGCACAGGCCTGCCTTTATTACTGGCTTAAGCTAAAGCACTGGGCTGTGATCTGAAGAATGAGAGGTACGGTACCCAGCATGGTCTGCCACCGGGACCTCTACAAAGGGGGAGGAGGTGGAGTTGGGTAATGCAGTACTGTCAGTGCTCAATCCAGCCCAGTTTGACTGTGGTATCTCACACCCAGCTCCTTTCCAGAGCCTTCACGCAGCAACTTCTTCGCATGCATAGCGGTGTGACCACTGAGAAAGTTTTGCTTACAGCAAAGCGGTGCATGCAGCGAGCAGGATAGCTTTACAACTCCTTTCACAGCTTTGATCTGAGGCTGCCTCTGGATTGGTGTAACCCCATCTCCCTTGGCCACCAGCCTTGCTATAGAGAGATGAGCATGGGCCCCATCTTCTCTCACTTGCAGCACCTCCCTCACTTCTGGGCCTCCCTGCCCAGTTTCGTGTACCTCTGTGTCTGGCACCTATGCAAATTAATCAATCTGCATCTCATTTAGATGTGGCCATAAATAAGACTTCTGAGAATGCAGGCTGTAGGAGTGTGCTGAGCCCAGCGTTCTCAGGGACGGCAGCTGCAAGTGTTGGGCGAGTGGATGACAGTGGGGAGAGAAAGGAGGCCTTCCGGCCTGCCAGCCCAGAAAGAATGCTTTTGTGTGAAAAAAAAAAAACCTCAAGTACCACGTACTGGGCTGTGAGCTCAGCAGTGGAAGAGTGAAATGGAAGGAGGGCTGTTTTCAGCAGCAGGACTGGCATTAGCAGCCATCCCATGCTGCTTCTACAGCGGGTGCTGACAGGCCCTAATGTGCTGTTAGCGGAGCCCTCCTTCTGCCAACTATCTTCTGCTCCCCTCATCCCTCTAATCCACCTCTCTTTCTCTGGGGTACTCCCCACTGCACTGCAGAGGACAGGTGGGCTGCCTGCCCACTGTGCATCACCTTGGTCCTCTGGACAGGAGCAGAAACCACAGCCCACACCAGCCTGCCTGCCTACAGCAGTTTTTCCCCATTTTTTTCAGAACAAGTCTTGCTGCTGCTGCTTTCTCCTATTTTTTCCTCTCACTTTGCCCCTCTCACAGTTCCTGGGAGCTGGCTGGGAACCAGCAGCACAGTGGGAGCTGGCAGGCACGTCCAGGTGAACCAGTCTGGCAGAAAACAGTAGTAGGCTGTGACCTCTGTACTCCAGCTCCCCTTGCTGAGGTGAGAAGCAATGAGATGCACGTGCTGTTCTGAAAACCCCACAGGAAGAGTTACAGTGAGAGCACAAATGGGAGAGATGTAAAGGTTTGGCAAGATGAAAGAGAGAAAGATGACTGGGTCACATGAGAAGCAAAGTAGAAGCTTGCCTGTGGGGAAAAGACCTGGCTTAGTAAATCCAGGGACTGCAGAACACAGATGGGATGTTCAGGGCTGAATGTAACATAAGGGGAAAGACCAAGCTGGAACAGGGCTTATCCTGGTTCAGGTCATCATTAGGGCTGTAGAGCTTACCTTTTCTCCCTGAAGCTTGAGCACTGTCCTTGCTACTTCCCTGCCAGAGGTGAGCCTCACACAATGGATCCAGTCTAGGCTGTGAGCAGGAATTTCATCCACGTACACAAGGTGCTTGCCTACTCTCCACTATGCTAGCATCATTCCCTATGACTAAGACCTGCACAGGTGGGTAATTATTCCCTGACCAGCTGCCTCTCCCCTTACACGCCAGCAGCTACTTATAGGAAGGACAAAGAAATCAGCTAAAGGCTGGGTATGCTAAGACTGAAGTTACAAGACAAGAACAATGTGTGCGACTGAGGACTGGAAGCTCTGGGTTGATGTGCCTGTGAGTCTCAGTGGAATGCCCCCATCCAGCTACTAAATAAAAACTCATCCCTGTTGTTTGTGAGAGCTGAACCATATGTACAGTCATGATGAAATGTGGGTGGTGCTGCTAACTTCTGTTAATTCAGAGCATGAATATCAACTCCAACTGATGAGTGGTAGGAGGAAAAAATAGGAGAACATGTCAGAACATCCCTCCATTACCAGACGGCTTTCAGAGTGGCATCAGTTGTTCCAGACACTAAATTTGGGCAAAATAGTTGACCAAAAACAAAACCAAAAACAAACACAAAAACAAAAGACAAAGAACTAAAAAGGCAGACCGCAGTGGCTCAAGACAAAGAACAGTGTTGGATCGTGTCATGTATGTGCTGTGAAAGAGGATCTGTCTGAAAGGGACCAGAAAACTTCAAGGAAACCATCCTGTCATCTATTTAAGTAAATACTACATCTCAGGGAATCCTCAACTGTGCTGCTCCTGAGTGCGAAGACCTCTCAGGACTAAACACATCATTTGAAGGTTCCTTTCACCTACAGGAAAGCCTAAGGAGGATGGGAAAGAAGGAAACAGCTGTAAAAGGTGGTTTTGGCTTTCTAGGCCTCAGCTGATAGTAGAAAACCTGGAATAACTGCTAACCAGTTGATGTTTGAAGTATTTTTTACATCAGACCAAACAAAGTGCAACAGATACAGAACTTTCAAGGTGGCTTAACCCCCTTTTTTTTCCTTTCTCCAGCCCATACCTTTAGCTGTAGCTCAGGATCTGACTATCTGTGCAAAAGCAGGCTCAAAGATCCATCTTTAGACATCTGAGTACCTGAGTCAGAGGTGGGGAGCAAGAGCCTCAGCTGATAAGAACCGAAGGAAATCCACAGGAGTCCTATACACACAGTTACACCAACAGGTTACAGGGGCATGCTGATGGAGAGAAGAGTCAGGATGCAAAAGGCAGGACAGTGCAGCAGCCTGAAAGCAGGACCTGGGAAGAAGAGATGACCGTACCCAGAGCCCGTGTGAACAGAGAGGAACCATGTTTGAACAGAAGCTCTGATGCTCTATCCCTTGACTCTGCATGTGCGGTAATGCAGCAAGGGTAGTGCTGATGGCAGTGTGACACCAGCACAGCTGAATGTCAGCAGTAGCCTAAAGAGGGAAAACTTCACACTGAAAAAATGTATAGCTGTGAAATCCATAGACAAAACTGATGTCTGCTTCCGTTAGTACCCAAACAGCACTTTGACCTAAATAGCAATTTCTGTTTGGCACTGAAAGACGAACAGAAATAAGGTCCAACTCGTGAGTCATTAAAAAATGAAAAAAGCCCAACAACATGCAGTGCACTCCACAGTCAGCCCCTTCCTGAGGGAGGGCCGAAAGCTGTATGTACTTTGGAGTCTTCTCTTCCGTAGAAATCTTAGCATGGCTTCAGAAATGTTGGCTGACACCTTTATGACACTGCAATGGAGGGAGTCAGTCTACAAAACGCAGATTTTAGATAGGCAGTGGAGCTCCTCACTAATTCCAGTAAGTGTATCAGAATGACAGGCTTGCAGTGTTGTAGCACCACGTGTACTTACATCTGCAGTATCTGTGGTTACAAAAGCCCTGAAATTTCCCTACGACCCAGTCACTGCCTGGCGCTTCTGTGGGTTATGGGTGACTTCAGAGTTACTACCAAAATTTACCAGTTCATGTGCTTCTTCTGCTCGCATAGCTTAAGCAGGGTCAAAAGGAAAATACTCAGGCATCCACCGTCAGGTATAGAACAGTGCTCCCTGACACCTAGCCCTTGGTGGTGGGCAAGTGCTTTTGCAACATCACGCTAAGTTCAGCCGTAAGACACTAAGATTCACGTTTTCAGTTTTCCATTTAACTCACGACTAATACCATTATTCTTCCTTTCTTTCTTTCTTTGTTCAAGCGGCTGGAAGGGAAGCAGGCAGCTCCACCCAGATTCTTCCCTCCATTACACCACGTCCTTGCTAGGTTTATCCACATATCAGCTCGGTGTCTGTTTTCCAGTGTCTTAAATGCTTTGCCAGGAAGCTGTCAGTGATGTTCCTCTCCCCTCCTCCCTCCATGGTGGAATATTCATCTCCTTAATGTCATTTTAAATATAGAAACTATTTCTTTTAACAGCAGTGTGGATATTTTCATGCTCAAATAAGTCAGTTGTTGACCACAGAAGTGCACTCACTACAGCAGACCAATGTGTGTGCAATGACATTTACACGATCACAGCGACCACCCTTAATTCAATGCCTTTCTGTAAGACAGGAAATGCTTCCTTTCTTCTACCTTAGCCCATGTACATAGCAGATTCTTGAGGATAAACAGAATCTCATTTTGTACTTGGATATATATGTGTATATATACACACACACAATGCACATGCTCACACAATACTGCAAACAATCAGAGCCTGCTCTGTGCTGGGGCTGCTAGCAGCTCTGGTGGAATATCCCGCTTTAAATTTTGGCATGAAATCTCCTGCTGACTTTCCTCCTTCCTGCTATTCCTAGCCCAGGCTGACAGTTTGGGTTAGCTGCCTTCCATGCTCCAGCAAACCTGGGGAACGCAGCAAAGTGGAAACACTGGAGGACAGATGCAGAGCCTTTCCTTTTGCCCAAGAGCGCCCTTGGTGGGGTCTGGGGCAGGTAGTGGAGAGGCAGAACCCTCAGAACCTTTCTCACACAGAAAGGGACAGACGAGGCAGAGCCCAGGACTGCTGCATCCTGCTATGGCAAATGAAGAATGTTTTCCTCCTCTTCCCCCCGCCCTTAATGTAGAGGAACCGTCTGAGATGAATGAATCCAAACATCTCTGAGATACGGTCTCCAGATAAAAGGACTCCCACAGCTGCAGGAGTGACTGGGATGTCATGCAGCCAGGAGTGGGGGGAATTCCAAACGCTTCCTAGAAAAAATGTAGAGCAAACAGGCAACTCCTGGGTCTGAGTTTTTAAGATCTGTTTGTCAGCATTCCTGAAAGAGGCACGTGGGGAATGACTCCAACAAGCGCTAAGGTAGGGGGCTCCGACATCACAAGGCACAGTGGACTCCTGGGATGATGAGCTCCAAGCCTTCAGCACAGTGCTGCTTCACGGCTCTCAGAACAGACTCGTCCCTGAGGCCACACAAACACGTCATATTTTAACAGCTACAAGCTGCACTGAGTTGCAGGAATTTAAAACACTTAAGCATGATGTTCCACCTCTCTTCCTCCACCAAAAAACTGTGCCACGTTAATCTGTTCTCACATTATTAGTGGAAGTACAGATATTTGTAGAAAGAGTAATTAACGTGCATTTGTTGGTCAAATGGCATTACTCTCCTTCTCCAATTCTGCAAATACAAACCCCCCTACTACAGAGCATTTGTCACAGCCCAAGGGTGAATTTTGGGAGGCCATTTGTTAAAATGCTGGCAAGGAGCTGTGGCATTGTCGGTGCCAAGCTCTGTTACACTGAGGTGGGGGAGCAAGAGCCAGGGTCTGACGCAGCGCCTGCAAGATGGGATGGAGCCAACTCTGCACGCTTCTTCGGAGGTCCTGACAGGAATTCCTGGAGGGTGTGAAGCGGCCCTTTATAAATGCCTCCATCATCTTTCCAGTCAGCCTTGATCCTGGGAAGCTGCTCAGCAAAAGTGGCTGGATATGTTTGCTGTCACTGTCTTTCAATGGCCATACTCCTGCAGAGCTTCTGCTTGCCTCCTGCTGCACTACTGCCTGGTCCTGGCTCTGAGAGGAGCCACTTTTAAACACAGTTTAAAAGAGACAGGAGATAAAAGAAACCTAAAGAGAAAAGGAGAGAACACAGATAATGAGGAATTGAGGAGGTGGATTTTTTTTCAAGCTTGTCTCACTATCAAGTTTTTCCAAGCACATGTCATTAGACTCTTCCAATGCCACTTAATGGGAAGAAGCACATATGGAAAATGACTCACCTTTGACAACCAGGGTGCCCACAGCAGGCATTTGATGGCATGATCCTCAGTGAATACATCTACAATGTTTTCTGTTTGCAAAGTTAATCTACTATTCTTAAAGCCTGACAGCCTTTGCCCTGTTACCATGGGGGTCAAACACCTTCTTTGGTTTACTGAAGTAATTCTCATTAGATCTGAACTTCAGATAGCTCATCCTGCAGAAGAGAGAGTACAGCATGGAGAGTTATGCTGCAGGAAAGAGTAGAGTGGCTTTCACTGTGTGCCAGAAATTCCTGATGATTCCAACAAGCACCTTGCTTTGGTTTTGGACTTCTTACTCCTATTTTCACCACAGACAAATAAGGCAGAGAAAGGCTGAATTGTCTGCCAAGGAGCATGCAGTACAGCAGTAGCAGAACCATGAATGGGGACTTGGCCCACTGGATGTACCCTTGGCAGCTTCCTAGGGCCAAACAAGCAAAATCAGAGCTGAG
>PPHD01010607.1:0-15911 GCA_002909625.1 Bambusicola thoracicus
AACAAATACTATAACATGCTTGGGTATTCTTCCTCTTTGGTGATGAATGCGTGTGCGCTTTCCTTCTGTCTGGAAATCCTCCTGCTGGAAGTTTCAGAATGGTGACTACCTCTTCCACAGTCAGTATCTCCTGGCTTGCTGGACTCATCTGGGCTGGGATAGCCATGACATCTCATTCCCTGCCCAAGACAAAGCAAGAAAGATACCAAGCAGTACACCAGCTCTGCTAATTCTTAGCTGTGAGGTTGATTTGTTATTGCTTACGAGAGGGTAGTTTTTAGTAAAAATGAGGAAAGAGAGCAAAATGCCCATGTGCATGGGGAATGGAGAGCTTGCAGTCTGGGAAGTGAATGCCTGCAGTGCATCCATTTCAGTCTCATCATCAAAGTTAATTTTAGCGGTGTCTATGCAAAGACATTTTCTCACTCCCTGCCCTTATGAATGAAAGGGCTGAGCGACTCCAGTCTGCATGCAGAAGGACAGCTTGTCCTTTTCAGAAAGCCTACGGTTCCCTAGTTCCGGCTTGTGCCTGAGAATTGTGCAGGGATTTCTACACTGCTTCTTCCTCCTCCTGGCCCCTCTGGCCTCCCACGTGTTTTATCTGACTCTCTGCTTATTAATTTGGGGAAATGCTCGCGCTTTCCTGACCAAGAGTGTTGGGTCTTCTCCGAGGGCTCTAAGTCAGGCATGTGATAGAAGCCTAGCAGATAAAAACAAAGAGTGGAGAGTGACATGCCCCTGCAGAAGGTCGGTCCCATTTTGGATGGACAATGTTACCTATTGCTCTGTGTTGGTAGAAGAAGGATAGAAGGAGGACGAGGTGTTTATCTACTCAGATCTAGGCAGTTTTGGACGATGGGGTACCTGGCTGACTTAGATCCCAACACAGTTTATGACTCAGCACTGGGAACAGCAAAGCTGTGCTGGACCTGAGCACAGATGGGTGCCCGAGTTCTTTGGAAATGATTATCCATGGTCAGAAATCTCTTTACAGAATGCAATCACATTCCTCTTCAGCATTTATTTTTATGCTGACCGTTAGGCTCTCTGCATTAGTCACTTCCAGTTAACTTATTGCTCCACTTTGTTACCGCTCGTGCTAAGCGTGCATAAGGAACTAGAGGCAATGTTTTGCTGCAGGTCGTGCAGAGTGAGGAAACCTTCCTATGAACACGAATTTTTTCCACTTCTCCAAACTCTGTGTGTAGCTGTTATACAGCTGTTTATCTATTTCATGATCAGGAAGAGAACTGCTGGGGTGTGGGATGCATATTGATGTTAAGAGGAGTAAATTCAGGCATTTAGATACATAGATGGCACTCACCAGCCTACGAACACTCAGGGCTGTTATAGAAGCCTGTTCCATGCCCACTTCTCTCTATTGCAGAACGTTTTCCTAACATCCAGCTTGTTCCTCCCCTCCCCTGATGCAGCTCCATGCTGTTCGCTTAGATCTTGTTGATGTCACCAGAAAGCAGAGGTCAGTGTCTGCCCCTGTGCTCCCCTCGTACATAAGCTGTAGCACAGGGCAAACACAGGGCAGGGCTTTGCAGAGGAGGGAACCAATCATATCACTTGTGACTTTGGCATCACCCTCCGTAGCTTGCAGCTCTTGCTAGGATGATCACCTGCCCTAGAAGCAGTGGCATGGGGTGTTCAGGACATTTTCTGCCTGTCCAGTGCACTCTGGCTAGTCATGCTTTATCAGGGCTCCTCATCTACCTGGCATGCCTCATTGGTGAGTAGCATTTGCATGGGACAAGGTGCATTCCACTGGAACGTGCGTATGGGGAAAGAGGGATCTGTGATCTGCAGGAATGGGGAGAGTGGGCTTGCAGGCAGACTGGGCAAAGCCTCCTTTTACCTGCCAGCCTTTAGAAAGGAAGGGAAAATGGTGGATGGGGACAGGTGGCCTTACCAGCTGGATAACTACTTTGGCCTCTGCGCTCTTGTCCTCACACAGAGTGGTTGGGAAATGTTTGGAGCCTTACCAGTCTGTTACTGTTAAGGTCACAAATTGCATATTTGTGTTGGCCACTTCTTCAGGGCCAGGCTGTTCATTTACAAAGATGGGGCCTAATTTTCTCTTTCCTCCGACACAAACGAGAGCAGGCACTTCTACTGCCCTTCACTTCATAGATGGGAGGTGACTGATTTGTGCTTTAAATCCTCTGATAGCTGAGGTGCTGAGGTTTTGTTATTTCCTGTTCATGCCTACTTAATTTTATGCTCTCTTCTTTCCAAATAATGTCTCTTTGCTTTTCAGCCCATCAAAATTCATTGTTCTTGTGCACAGCTGGAACACTGGCTCTTGGCTCCATACAACATCATGCAAATCACTAATTAAAATATAATTAAAATGCACACAAACAACTCCCTTCACTGTCTTAGTACAGAACAACAGAATCACAGAATGACAGAGTAGCTGAGATTGGAAAGGACCTCTAAGTTCATCTGGTCCAGTCCCTTACTCAAGCAGAGACAATGCCCAGGACCGTGTCCAGATTGCTCGTCCAAGGAGGAGAATCCACAGTCTCCCTGGGCAAACTGTGCCAGTGCTCCATCACCCAAACAGTAAAGAATTGCTTCCTGATATTTAGACTTCTTTATGTTCTAGTCTTGCCCATTGCCTCTTGTCCTGTTCCTGGACACCACAGAAAAGAGCATGGATCTCTTTCCACCCTCCTTTTAGGTATTTATACATGTTGATAAGATGTCCCTGAGCCTTCTCCAAGCTGGGCAGTCCCAGCTCTCCCAATTGCTCCTCACAAGAGGTATGCTCCAGTTCCTTCATCATCTTTGTAGCCCTCCCCTGGACTTTCCACAGCATGTCCATGTCTCTGCTGTGTTGAGGAGTCCAGAACTGGACCCATTGCTCCACGTGCACCCTCACCAGTGCTGAACAGAGGTGAAGGATCACCTCTCTTGACTGGTACTTTACCTAATGCAACAGTTGGCTGGTAGCTACTCCATACATCCAGAGTTTTCCACCTACTCTGCAGTGTTTTCATTTTGTTCCTGAACATGTTTGGAAAAAAAAAAAACAAACATCCAAATCCCCTTTAAAGTCAATTGTCCTTTATTAGGAAAATGCAGAGCATTTTCTCTCCTAGATCTGGATTCTTTTTTATTTGCCTACCAAAGGAGAAGTGCTTCACGTTGCTGGTTGCAGAGACCATGTGAAGCTTGCACAGGTGGTGTAGGCATTCCCAGCTCTTCTGCACAGGACCCTTTGTGAGTGCTGTGTCGCTTGCAGAGCAGCTCACTTCCCAGTGGGTTCCCCTCTGCCTGTTGGATGGACCACACCACTGTGCTGGCCACATTGAGGTGTTCTACAGCAACAGATGGGGAACGGTGTGCAATGACCACTGGGACCTGGATGGTGCCAATGTGTTGTGCTGGCAGCTGGGCTGTGACAATGCACTGCCAGCCACCAGACAGGCAATTCAGGGCAGGATCTGGACCCATCTGGTTGGATGGTGTCAACTGCGTGGGGACAGAGGTCACACTTTCTTACTGCAAAGCAAATGACTGGGGGAAGAACAATTGCCACCATGGCGCAGATGCTGGTGTGGTTTGCTCAGGTAACACCTGAGGAAATTGTAGGGTGGGAAGATACAGTTGGGTATTTTGTGGTTCATCCCATATGGAGACCTGTAGGCAAGAGAGCGAATTGGAAACCAGTTTTGGAAACTGGATTATCAGGAAATCAGTGCTCATTTCACCTTGCAAAGGTCCTGAGATGCTGAGCCACTTCTGTGGGATGTGCCTTTTGGGCATTGCACTTCTCCATGGTCAGCAGGACCCTTTGCATTGGTTGAATTTCTGGGGAAAAAGACAACATTAGAGCTACCCATTGTGTTTTTCAGGCACTAAGACTCAACTTTAGCCGGGGGAGAGGGACCAAAAGGAGGCATTCAGATACTTCCTCACTGTTACTAATAGAAGGGACACCAGATTGTTCCTGTGCTTTAACCGCTGGCATTGTGAAATCAGCTTGAGAAATCTTTTGCAACCACAAAATGTGTCAGAGTTGGAGATTTGGTGGCTTATCAAGGTACAGGCAACTCAGAGTGTCGTACCTCCCTGTGTCAAAATTGTCTCAGTAGACAATCATGATCTGATAGTGATAGGAAAAGGGGAGTGGTTTTAAACTAAAAGAGAGAGGATTTAGCTTGGATGTTAGGAAGGAATTCTTTACTCAGAGGGTGGTGAGGCACTGGAACAGATTGCCCAGAGAAGCTGTGGATACCTCATCCCTGGAGGTGCTCAAAAGCAGGTTGGATGGCACCCTGTGCAGACTGATCTAGTGGGTGGCAACCCTGCCCATGGCAGTGGGTGTGGAACTGGATGCACTTTAAGGTCCTCTCCAATCCAAGCCATTCTATGATTCTGTGATCATGTGGGAAGCTTTTCAGCTGCTGAGAGCATGAATGGCATAAAGATGTGCTTTTAGCAAGTGGGTCTGATGATACCAACCCAAGCCATTTTGTGATTCTACGATTCTATGATCCTATAATTCTATGAAATGAGGGGCAAGGGGGTTTTCATAGTGCACCTCTTTACTTCTTATAGGCTCAGACAGCTACCAGCTGGATCCTAGCACTGGTTCTGCAGAGCTGCGCCTGGTGAATGGCTTGAACCGCTGTTCTGGGAGAGTGGAGATACTGTATTATCACCAGTGGGGAACTGTGTGTGATGACGACTGGAGCTTTACTAATGCCAAAGTGGTGTGCCGGCAGCTGGGCTGTGGGGAAGCAGTATCAGCCTATAGCTCGGCACACTTTGGCCAGGGGTCAGGTCCCATTTGGCTAGACAACGTTCAGTGCATTGGGACGGAAACTGCCCTGTCTCAATGTCAGGCCAGGCCACTGGGCATCAATAACTGTGACCACGGAGAAGATGCTGGAGTTGTGTGTGCAGGTAACCTCTGATAACATCATGCTGGTATACCAGGAGAAGTTCAGAGGAGGATGCATTTCTCCAGGGCTTAATACCATTTTCAAAGCTCCAGCAACGTGATGGGTGGTGGACACCTGGGCGGAAGGGTGACGCTGTCCTCTCTCTTCTCTACTGCAAAGTGTCGTGACACACTTCTGAGCAGAACTCCTTGGGGTATATACAGAAAGCCTCTTCCCTTGGAGGTTGCTGGGGTCTCCAAGCCAATACAGCAGGTTCCTGGACCCATTAAAAATAGATTGCAGAAGTTTATGTGGACAGTTCAATGTTCACACATTGAATGTGGATGGGCTCTGAGGCTACACTGCTTTATGTGCACCTACTCAACAGCTCTGAACCCTCCTGTACAATATACTGGTAGCATCATTGTAGAGATCATCAGAAGGCTGAAGCACCTCTCCTATGAAGACAGGCTGAGGGGCCTGGGCTTGGTCAGCCTGGAGAAGAGAAGGCGTTGGGGAGATCTTACTGACACCTATCAGTACTTACAAGGGGCTTAGAAGAAAGACAGAGAAAGTCTTTTACACAGTCTACTATTCCCAGAACAAGGGGGAATTGTTTTAAAGTATAATAGGAGAGATTTAGGTTAGATGTTTGGTGGAAACTCCTTACTCGGAGAGTGGTGAGACCTTGGCACAGGCTGCCCAGAAAAGCTGTAGATGCCCCATCCCTGGAGGCACTCAAGGCCAGGCTGGATGGGGCCCTGGGCAAGCTGATGTACTGAGTGGCAACCAGCCTACAAGAGGCATTTGGAACTGGATGATCTTTAAGATGTCTTTCAGTCTATGCTATTCTACGGTTCAATGATCTTTAAGGTCTCTTCCAAACTAAGCCATCCCGTGATTCTACAATCCTTAAGGTACCTTTTAACCTAAGGCATTCTATGTTTCTCTCTCCCTTTTGCCACCAGAAGGGGTAACCACCGAAACACCAGCTCAGCTGCGCCTGGTGAATGGCCCCAGCCAGTGCTCAGGACGCGTGGAGGTGCTGCACGACCACCACTGGGGCACAGTGTGTGATGATGACTGGAGTCTGAGCGAGGCCACGGTGGTGTGTCGGCAACTGGGCTGTGGGACGGCTGTCTCAGCCCCAGGCTCAGCTCACTTCGGGCAAGGCTCTGGCCATATTTGGCTGGATAACGTGAACTGCACAGGTGCAGAAAGTGCGCTCTCTGAGTGCCAGAGCAGGCCATGGGGATCCAACGACTGCAGCCACAGGGAGGATGCTGGTGTGGTGTGTTCAGGTGAGCCCTATCTATAAATACTAGTTGAAACTAGGTGATCTGTAAGGTCTCTTCCAACTCAGGCCATGCTATGTTACTATGCAGCGTTGGTGCAGCAGCAATCCGATCACATCTTTGTATTCGGATAGGTGCCTTTTTCACACCCTGGTGAAGAATAAAATAGAATCAGAGAATGGTGTGAATGCCATACCAGGTGATGCTCTCCCTTCTGCAAGACCTCAGCAAGCTGTTAGGAAGATTATGTGCAGAAAGAACCACCTAAAGAGAATTATTCTCCTGTCTCCTCCCTTTCTGATAACTAGCTGCATAAACTCATCTCCAATGCCTCCTACCACTTTGCATGAACACGAATGACCCTAGAGCCCTTTGTCAGGGACCGAGCTCCAAGCTCTGGAGCTGTGGTCTCTTTTAATGTGAGTAGATGAGAGGAAAATCCCAAGACACCTTTGACAATGTAACATATTTCCTAGGCATCTTGAAGGATGTAGTACTAGTTTTCCCATGTTTTAATCCAGTGGAGCCATAGCTGTTGACCAAGTGTGAATGTGCACTTTGTTCCCTATACAGACACAAAGACTTCAGAGCACCGTCTGGTGAGGCTGATGAATGGATCGAACAGCTGCATTGGGAGAGTTGAGATTTTTCACGACCAGAAGTGGGGGACCGTGTGTGATGACACTTGGGACCTACAGGATGCTACAGTTGTGTGCCGGGAGCTGGGCTGTGGGATGGCAATGTCAGCACCAGGCTCAGCTCATTTTGGGCAAGGTTCAGACCCCATCTGGCAGGACAACGTTCACTGTATAGGAACTGAGTCCACCCTTGAGGAGTGCACACTGAGCAACTGGGGAGAACACAACTGCGGTCACAGTGAGGATGCTGGCGTGGTGTGCACAGGTAACACTATGGGCACAAGAGTGGGACATCCAGAAGAGTCCCCATCCAATGGGAATTGATGTGGGCTTGGACACAAAGACATTGTTCTGCCCAAGGGTTGTGGTAGACTTTATTTTTCCTTCCACAGATTTTCACCAGCCACTTGGCTTGGAGTGCAGCAGAAACACTGCCATTCCTTTTACAGCATTCCTCTGCCTTGGTGTAGATGCTTCCTACCAGGTGTATCCTGACTGAGGAAGGAGCATGATGTGGATTGCATGTCCTGAGACATGTCTGAGAGCCCTATGCATACATCCAAGACAGCATAGGGTATTGCAGGCAACCTAACCCCGTCTTCAGGCCAGGAGACCCTGAGCAATGTCACATTTTCACATCTGACGGTGTTTCCTAAATTGGTTAGAAATTAAGGTACCAAGTTTAGGTGTCAATCTATAGGACTACTCATGGGATTCGCTGGCCAGGCTTCGGGTATTGTCAGAGATTATCCAGCCAATTGAGTCAAGAGTGGCTGGAGAGATGCTCAGGCTGGAGACACCATGAAGCAGTTGACATTTGCTCACCTGAGTTGCTACTTAGGTCCCACTGCCTGCACATGGTCAGGACCCCATTCCTCAAATATCAATGCTTCATTCTTCTTTAGATGCCTTAAGGTACCAAAACGTGCACAAGACTGGAAGATGTTGCTTGCCAGTTCCTCTATAGATTTCACCTTATAGAGAGATGAATTCTGCTCCTGAAGTGCCTTGAGGGACTTTTAGGAGCCTGATCCTGGCTCTCTCCCATGTAGGGAATGCTCCGTGCTGAAGACACCAACTGTTAGTTAGATGAACCCACCTCAGAGGTGGATCAGCAGCAGCTTGCACTGTCCCACCCTTTCTGTTCCAGCACTAAGGAAACTGCCTTGTTATTTTTTGGCTGGGGGCAAGTTCTGCAGGTGAGCATATTTAAGACTGACTGGCTAGGAAGTCTTATCTTCAATCATAACTTTGCAGATAGCAGGCTGAGATCTTCATTACCCACTTCAGTTTTTGGCAGACTTTTGGGACAAGTATTTAGCTTAAGTTTTAAGTCATCAGATGGTAGGGAATCCATCACGTCTACAGGGAAATTGACCTGGTAAGAAATTAACTTCACTGCTGGTATTTTCTTCCTTTTATCTGGATTTAACTGTTAATTCCATTTCACCGTTGCCTGTAGAATTAAAGTGCCTTGTGCTATCAGACAACCTCAACTTTAAGTACACACAGGGCAGAAATGAGCCTCTCCATCCCACTTTTTTGATTCAGCACAATGTTTAGGAAGTTCCGTGTCTTCTCCTTGAAAAGGAAGATTTCATTATGTGTGTGTGTTTGAGAGAAAGGTGCCATGAGCACCTTGTGAATGATGCAGTATTGTAATAGGTGACTTCTGGGAAGTTTCTTTGATTGTGAACCATTTATGCATGCTTTATAATGCCTTTGCATATTCAGAAGGTGTTTAATAATATGTCTTTTCAAGGAGTTGTGCATCCAACTTATACTGACTTAACCTACAGTCACTCTAGCTCACCGATGACAGCACCTTGTGATGGGCAAAGCCCTGTTAAAGATCAAGATGCACATTTCCCAGACAGGAGAGTCCAGTGTCTGGCTGCCCTAGAATGGTGTGGGTCTCCCATGATTCCCTTTTTGATCTTCTGGTCCTCTGGTGATGTGGCTTATAGAGGAGTCTCATGCAAGGCATTGGAGTAGGGCAGTAAGCCTAACTCTGACCAATGGGTGCTGCTGAATGGTTGCTTGCCTGTAGCAGAGAGCTGGAAACAATGGCCTAGAGCAAGTCAAAAGCATGTCTCTAATTGAATACTCTTATGAAGTGTGAGCCAATGTGTGTGTGTGCAAGTTAGTGTGCTGGCATATGTGTTGTATGTGTGCTATTGCTCACAAGCCTCTGCTTCCATGCAACTGTTGAAAAAGCACAAACCTGACCTGTCAGCATTTTTTTCTGTGCTAGTGCCCATGTCACACTCCTTCCAAACTCTCCATCTCCATGAGTGAGGAGGGTCCAAGGAGAACACCCCCTCCCTCTGCTCTCCACTGCAGGTACCAACCCCTTGCAGCTGCGGGTGCAGGATGGTCCTGGTCCCTGTGCAGGCCGTGTGGAGGTTCTGTACAATGCTACCTGGTATGGCGTCTGCGACAGCAGCTGGACCATGCTGGAGGCCAAGGTGGTCTGCAAGCAGCTGGGCTGTGGACCAGCAGAGTCTGCACCCATTGGAGCCCAGTTCGGCCAAGGGCATGACCTTACCTTGGTGGAGGGGCTGAACTGTCGTGGCACGGAATCACTCTTGCTGGAGTGCCAGCAGAGAAATATAGGCCCTGGACTGTGCAGACATGGCATGGCAGCTGGTGTGGTGTGCACAGAGATGAAAGGTGAGTTGCCAGGAACTTCATCATCCTACTGCAGTTGGCACCACTGTGAACTAGTGTCGAACTAGGTTGCTAGGACAGGCAGTGGTCCCACTTAGCCATGGCACAAAAGACATGGGGTGACAGTCACTCTTCCTGCTCCTGCCCTAGTCTCACCTCCTTCCCAGGCAGGCAAAAGTGCTTCCAGAAACCATTAGATAGGATAGAGGCACCTGAAGGAAGCAGTTGTAGACAATAACGTGGGATTGAGGAGAATGCATTTCAGTAGATGTGGCTGGGACGAGGCACGACAATTTCCAGTGGGCTTTGATTTCTGCAAATGTGTAGTCTCCTATTTCTAATGGAGCTCTGTAATGCCTTGCTGTCTCTCATGAGTGTCTGAGAACGCAAAGATCTCCCCTGGTTCCATTAGTCCAAGGTAGCATTCCATGCACTCAACAGAGATAAGCTGACAGGGTGAAGCCTGAGCCCCTGGGAGAGCTGTGATGGAATATATTGAAATTTCCCAAAAATGTGCAGCAGAAAGGAAGGGTAAGAAGGAACTCTCTCTAAAGGAGAGCATGGGTCCAACCATCTAACCAAATTCCTCCACATTGAATTCTTTCTGCAGACATTATGCATTCCTGCTCAGTGTTGTCAGGTCTGCTTGGCGTGGTGGCGATGCTCTGTGGGATCCTCTTGGTCATGTACTTGGGAGTGAGATGTAGAAGACAGGCTGGACGCATCCTGGGTAAGAGCTGGACCACTATGGATGATGCACCTGCTCTCCCTGCAGGGCTCGTTGTGCTTTTGAATGCATTTCTGGGATTGGAGTTTGTACCCTCCATGCATCACGCTGCTCCTTTATTTTGCAGACAAGTCACATGTAAGGAAGATGGAGAATGCTGGGATGTCTTAGTTAGCCACACTTCTGATACTGAAGGCAAGACTCTCTCAGGACCCCAGAAGGCAGCAGAGACACTGTTCTGTGGAACCAGAGGAGCAGAGTCACCCTAAGAGGACAGCAGAGAAGATCTCCTCTAGCAATTTATCATGTGTGGCCTGTAGCCCCTGGCTCACAGTACTGAGCCTCTTGGGGTCCCAGTTCCACCCTTGACCACACACAGCACCATAAGTCCCTCGGTCTCCAAGAAAGGTCCTCTCAGAATGATAACCTCTGGCTGGTCCTCCAGGTAGGCTCCAGCATCCCAACATCATCTGTCTGCACAGAACCCTCATTCCCAGCCCTACAATCCTGCCCATTGCATCACCCCAACAGGGATAATACCTTCTCCTCTAATCTCCCATGGAAATCATTTCCTGAACCAGGAAGAAGTGAGCAGGATGCTCTACTGCACTGTACATAGCTGATTTTGCAAAATGAGCAATGCGCTTCAAAGCCTCTCCAGAATGAAGTACCTCACCCATTGTATTTATTCAAATTTTGAACACAAGTAAAAAAATCCTGAAACCTGGACGAGCAAGAATGTAGTATTATTTATGTATTCTGGAATATGTTGAGCCTTAACCTGTAGTCTAGGCAAGGCGAATGTGATGGAAAAATGGGTCCTTTGGCTATGGAGGGGTAATAGACAGTCAGGTCAGATATAGGAGTCTGAAAATTACTGACTTTGGGTAAGACATTGTGCTGGCCACAAAGAATGGCTTGTGTGTGATCCCACCCCTAATGGATCACCCCATGGAGCCAAGTCTGAGCCTGAAATCATTGACCACAGGGTCCATGGTTGCGAGAGAGGAATGTCTAGTGCCAAAAGGGAGAGAATAAATGACCACAAGCTTCACTAGTTTGTGGTGAAGGTCTGCCAAGCCAAAGAAGAAATGCTCTTTATGGCCTCTTCCAACCCCAGACATTCTATGTCCAGGGGAGTCTATGTTCTCTGGAAGAAGGGAAAGGCTACTTGGGGAGATTACAGGGAAGTTGCTAAGGTATGCAGGGAGGAAGTTAGGAAGGCAAAAGCCCAACCTGAAATCAGATTGGCTGCTGCAGTAAAAGAGAATAAGAAATCACTTTACAAATATATCAACCATAAGAGAAGAACAAAAGAGAATTTCCATCCTTTACTTGATGCAGTGGGGATTGTGACCACTGGGGATAAGGAGAAGGCTGAGGTCCTCAACACCTTCTTTACATCTGCCTTTAATAGGCAGAGCAGTTATTCTCAGGGCATTTACGCCCTGATCTGGAAGTCTGGAATGGTTTGCAGAATACACCCCTGGTGATTCAGGTGGAGACAGAGAGCTCCTCCTCCATCTGGACTGTCACAAGTCCATGGGACTGGAAGGGCTCCACCCTCAGGTGCTGAAAAGAGCTAGTGGGGGTCATTGCCAAGCCGCTCTCTGCCATCAATCAGCGCTTATGGTTATCTGGAGAGGTCCCAGAGAACTGGAGGCTTGTCGATGTGACTCCCATCTACAATAAGGGCCATAAGGAGGATCTGGGGAACTACAGGCCTGTCAGTTTGACCTCGGTACCAGGGAAAATTATGGAGCAAATCATCTTGGGTGAGATCACACAGCATGTGCGTGGCATCCAGGGGATCAAGCCCAGCCGGAATGGGTTCATGAAAAGCAGGTCATGCTTGACCAACCTCATCTTCTATGACTGGGTGACCAGACTGGTAGACGAGGGAAAGGTTGTTGATGTAGTCTACCTAGACTTCAGCAAAGCCTTTGACACTGTCTCCTGGGGAAACTGGCTGCCCATGGCCTGGACAGGTATACCCTTCTTTGGGTAAGGAACTGGCTAGAGGACCATGCCCAGCGGGTAGTGGTTACTGTAGTTAAGTCCAGCTGGTGACCCATTACAAGTGGTGTCCCCCAGGAGTTGGTACTGGGGCCCATCTTGTTTAATATCTTTACTGATGACCTAGATGAGGGGAAGGCCAGGTTGGATGAGGCCCTGGGCAACCTGGTCTAGTAAATGGGGTGGTTGGTGGCCCTGCCCAGCAGGGGGGTTGGAGATTCATGATCCTTGAGGTCCCTTCCAACCCTGGCCATTCTGTGATTCTGTGTGATTGAGTATACCCTCAGTAAGTTTGCAGATGACACCAAGTCGGCAGGTAGTGTCGATCTGCCTGAGGGTAGGGAGGCTCTTCAGAGGGATCTAGGTAAGCTGAATCCTTGGGCTGAGGTGAATGGGATGAGGTTCAACAAGGCCAAGTGCCGGGTCCTGCACTTTGGCCACAGTAACCCCATGCAGTGCTAGAGGCTTGGGGTTGAGTGGCTGGAAGACTGTGAAGAGGAAAGGGACCTGGGGGTGTTGGTTGATGCTTGGCTGAACATGAGCTGACAGGTGCCCAGGTGGCCAAGAGGGCTGGTGGCATCCTGGCCTGCATTAGAAATAGTGTGGCCAAGCAGGAGCAGGGAGGTGATCATCCCCCTTTGCTCAGCACTGGTGAGGCTGCACCTCGAGTATTATGTTCAGTTTTGGGTCCCTCCCTACAAGAAAGACATTGAGGCCCTGGAACATGTCCTGGGAAGGGCAACAAAACTGGTGAGGGGCCTGGAGCACAAATCTTATGAGGGGTGGCTGAGGGAGCTGGGATTGTTTAGTCTGGAGAAGAGGAGGCTCAGGGGAGACCTCACTGCACGCTACAACTTCCTGAAGGGAAGTTGTGATGAGGAGGGGTTTGGCCTCTTTTCCCAGGCAACAAACAGGACCCAAGGAAATGGCCACAAGTTGTGCCAGAGGAGATTTAGATTAGACATAAGGAAAAACTATTTCTCTCAGAGTGGTCAGGCACTGGAACGGCCACCCAGGGAGGTGGTAGAGTTGCCGTCCCTGGCAGTGTTCAAGTGGTGTCTGGATGAGGAGCTATGAGATATGGTTAATAGCTTGTGGTAGTAATGGTGATGGGAGGATGGCTGGACTAGATGATCTTGTAGGTCCTTTCCAACCTTGTGATTCTACGATTCTATGATTCTACAGTTCTGTGATTCTATGATTCTGTGGATTCTGTGATTCTTTGTATTCTATGATTCTATGAAGAATTTGGACTTAGAAAACCAAGGAGTCTATTAGACATGGTAACATCTCAAATAAGATGCTGGTAAAGCTAGAAAGCTAGGAGCTCATCAGCCTGAAGATAGAAGAGGTACAAATTCAGTATTTCATAAAATTGTACAATCATAGAATAACTGAGGTTGGACAAGATCTCCAACATTATTCAGTTCAACCGTCCACCAATATTTGTCCAGTAAAATACGTCTCTTACTACAACATCTAAATGTTTCTGGAACACCTCCAGGGACAATGACTCAAACACCTCCAGGGACAATGACTCAATCACCTCCCTCAGCAGCCTATTCCAGAGCCTGCACACTCTTCCAGAGAAGATTAAAATTTTCCAAATATCTAACCTGAATCTCCCCTGGCGCAACATGAGGCCATTCTGTCTTGTCCTATTGCTACTTACCTGGGAGAGAAACCCAATGCCCAACTTGCCACATCCTCCCTTCAGGAAGTTGTAGAGAGCGATAAGGTCTCCCCTGAGCCTCCTCTTCTCCAGACTAAACAATCCCAGCTCCCTCAGCTGCTCCCCATAAGACCTGTGCTCCAGGCCCCTCACAGCTTCGTTGCCCTTCTCTGGACACGTTCCAGGGCCTCAATGTCTTTCTTGTAGGGAGGGCCCCAAAACTGAACACGGCACTCGAGGTTTGGCCTCACCAGTGCTGAGTACAGAGGGATGATCACCTCCTGCTCCTGCTGGCTGCGCTACTGCTGATACAAACCAGAATGCCATTGACCTTCTTGGCCACCTGGGCATACAGCTGGCTCATGTTCAGCCGAGTGTTGACCAACCCCCCCCAGGTCCATTTCTTCCACACAGTCTTCCAGCCGCTCTGCTCCAAGCCTGTAGTGTTGCCTGGGGTTGTTGTGGCTGAAGTGCAGGACTCACAGAATCACAGGATGCTGGGGAAGAGACCTCGAAATATCATCTAGTCCAAACCCCCTGCTGGAGCAGGAAGGCCTAGATTAGGTCACACAGGAATGCATCCAGGTGGGTTCTGAATGTCTCCAGAGGAGACCCCACAACCTCTCTTGGCAGCCTGTTCCAGTGTTCTGTTACCTTTACTGTGAAGAAGTTTTTTCTAGTATTTATGCAGAACTTCCTATGTTCCAGCTTGCACCTGTTGCCCCTTGTCCTATCACTGGATGTCACTGTGAAGTGCCTAGCTCCATCCTCCTGACACTCACCCTTTACATATTTATAAATATTAATGAAGTCGCCTCTCAGTCTCCTCCAAGCTAAAGAGACCCAGCTCCCTCAGCCTTTCTTCGTGAGGGAGATTCTCCACTCCCTTCACTGTACTCTCTCACTGTACTCTCTGCACTGTACTCTCTCAAGCAGTTCCCTCCTCTTTTTCAAACGAGTGGCCCAGAACTGGACCCAGTATTTCAGATACAGTCTCACCAGGGCAGAGTAGAGGGGGAGGAGAACCTCTCTCTACCTGCTAACCACAGCCCTTCTAACAAACCGTAGGATGCCATTGGCCTTCTTGGCCACAAGGGCACAGTGCTGACTCATGGTCATCCTGCTGTCCACTAAGACTCCCAGGTCCCTTTCCCCTACACTGCTCTCCAACAGATCAGACCCCAAACTATTCCGGTACCTCGGGTTGTTCTTGCCCAGATGCAAGAATCTATACTTGCCCTTGTTCTATTTCATTAAATTTCTCCCAGTCCAACTCTCCAGCCTGTCTAGGATGGCAGGAGCACGACTCACTTTCAGAACAGCTATTTACCTAAGCTATGAAAACAGAAGCACTCTCGCTCACAGCTGCATCAGCCATGTCATGCTAGGACAGTTCATAGCATTTTTGAGACGGTCAGTGTCGGGAATTTCTTTGTTGCTGTCCTGTTTGTTGACAAAGCAGGGGAACGAAGTCCTTGGGCACGCTGAGCCTTGTTACAACAGAAAATAGTCACCTTTCTCAACTACTCTTGTTTTTATCAGCTTGGACTCATTTCTAGCTTTTCACCCATCCATTCTTGTACTAGTGTTTTACTTTTTCTTCATATACATCTTTTTCCTTTTGCTCTGCACCCCTACCTCTGCATGCTCTCAGCACGTCCCTGCAGTTTGTGTTTCTCTTATTTATTCTTCCTGCTATCTTCTCTACAACTCTGTTGTTTTTTTGCCAGGATGAACATTTCAATTCAGCCCGAAGCTGTCCTGGTCACGCTAGATCCTTCTCCCATAACTTGCTTTGGTTTCATTTCTTCTTTCTGTACACAGGGCAAGAACGCTCCAGCCTGTTCCTACTGGAGCCACATCCTTCCTCATCCCTGTCTTCAGTGCACCAGCAGAACAGCACCCACTGCAATCTTAACATCCCTATTTGGAGCAAAAAGGGACATTAATTTAATGATTTTGCAAGCTCCTTTTTTTTTTTTTTTTTTTTTT
>PPHD01010609.1:0-10254 GCA_002909625.1 Bambusicola thoracicus
CCAGCCAATTTGGTGTCATCTGTGAACTTACTGAAGGTGCACTCAATGCCCTCATCCAGGTCATCAATAAAGATATTGAAGAGGACAGGCCCCAGCACCGACCCCTGGGGAACACCACTTGTGACCGGTCGCCAGCTGGAAGTACTGTGTCCACGTCTGGGCCTTACAACTTAGAAAAGATATGGAGCATTTGGAGAGTGACCAGAGAAGGGCCACAAGGAAAATTCAAGGGCTGGAACATGTATCCTAGGAAGACAAACTGAGGATTTTTGGCTTGTTCAGTCTGGAGAAGAGAAGGCTCAGGGGAGACCTCATTACTACCTTCCAATATTTAAAGGAAAAATATAAATGAGAGATAAACAAACTTTTTATACGGGTATATAATGATAGGATGAGGGAGAATGTTTTCAAACTAAAGGACGAGAGATTCAGATTAAATGTCAGGAAGTATTTCATGGAGAGGGTGCGAAGGTGTTGGAATAGGCTGCCCAGAGAAGTTGTGGATGCCCTGTTCCTGGAAGTGTTCAAAACCGAGCTAGATGGTTTTGTCCTGGGGCAACCTGATCTAGTGACTGATCTAGCAGCTAGCAACCCTGCCCACAGCAGTGGAGTTGGAACTAGATAATCTTGGAGGTCACTTCCAATCCAAGCCGTTCTTCAATTCAATCATTCTAATACAATATCACTGTAAATATATGAATAAAGTGATCAAATAATCATAGTATCATAGAATCATTAAGGTTGGAAAAGACCTCTAAGATCATCTACACCAACCATAAACCTGTCACCACTATGACCAGTAAATCATGTCATTCAGTGAGACATCTACTGTTTTTATGTAAACCTCCAAGAGTAATGACTACCACCACCCTGGGCAGCCTGTTCCAACATCACACTACTCTTTCTGAAAAGAATTTCTTTCTAACATTGAACCTAAACCACCCCTGGCACAACTTAAAGCCATTATCTCTAATACTACTGCTAGCTGCCTTGGAGAAGAGTCCATTCCCCACCTCAATGCAATCCTCTTTCAGATAACTGTGGAGATCAGTACTGTCTCCCCTGAGCCTCCTCTTCTCCAGGCTAAACAAAACAAGTTCCCTCAGCCACTCCTCATGAGACTTATGCTCCAGACCCTTCACCAGCTTCGTTGTCCTTCTTCAAACCCTCTCCATGACCTCCATGTTCTTATTGTAGTGAGGGTCCCGAAACAGCACAGTACTTGAGATGCACCCTCACCAGTGCTGAGTAAAGAGGGACGATCACCTTCCTAGTCCTGCTGATAACACTATTTCTGATACAACCCAGGATGCCATTGGTCTTCTTGGCCATCTGGGCACCCTGCTGGCTAATGTTCAATTGTCAACCAACATCTCCAGATCCTTTTCCTTCTTGCATCTTGCCAGACATTCTGCTCCAGGCCCACAGTGAAGCATGAGGTTGTTGTGACCAAAGTGCAGGCCTTGACACTTGATCTTGTCAAAGAACATACAGCTGGACTCAGCCTATCAATCCAGCTTATTCAGAACCCTCTGTAGGCCTTCCAACCTTTAGGCAGAGCAACACTTTCTCCCAACTTGGTGTCCTCTGCAACATTACTGGTGCACTCAATCCTCTTATCCAAATCATCAATAATGGTACTGAACAGGGCAGACCCCAATACTGACCCATGAGGAACACCTCTAGGGACCAGCCAGCTAGATTTAATTCCATTCACCACCACTCTGGTGCCACCCACCCAGCCTTGTTTTATTACCCAGCAAAGAGTAGACCTGCCCAAGCCACAGGCAGCCAGTTTCTCAAGGAAATTACTCTGGGAGAGAAAGACTTTACTAAAGTCTAGATGGGTTACATCTACAGCCTTTCTCTCATCCACTAAGCAAATCACCTGGTCACAGAAGAAATCAAGTTCATCAAGCAGGACTTGCATTTCATGAACCCATGCTGGCAAGGCCTGATCCTCTGATTGCCCCACACACACAGCATGAATGCAGTCAAGACAATCTGTTCCATGATCATCTCAGATACTGAGGTCAGGCTGACAGGCCTGTAGTTCCGCGAATGGTCCTTACATTTCTTGTAGATGAGCATCACATTAGTAAGCCTCCAGACATCTGGGACCTCCCCAATTGACCAGGACTGATGATTAATAATGAAAGCGGCTTGGCAATCACTTCTGGCAGCACCGTCAATACCCTTGGGTGGATCCTATCCACCCCATGGACTTGTGACAGTCCAGCTGGAGTAGCAGGTTGCCAAACGTTCCCTTCTGATTTGTAGGTAGTTCTTCTCCCCATCCTTCTCTTCCAGCTCAGGGGTTCAAGTACCCTGAGGATTACTGGTCCTATTATTAAAGACAGAAGTATAGTGTGCATTGAGAACGTCAGCCGTTTCCTCATCTTCAGTGATAACCTTCCCTGCCTCATCCAATAAAGACAAGAGATCCTCCTTGGCCATTCTCTTGCTGGTAATATATTTGTAAAAGCTCCTTTTAATACCTTTAACAGTGGTGGTCAGATTTAGCTCTTGCTGGGCTTTCTATTTTTCCCTTTGTATTCCCTAGTAACAGCTTAGTACCCTTCCTAAGTTGTCTGACCCTTCTCCCATAGACTATAAACTTTTTTTCCTGGACTCAGCAAAAACTCCCTGTTCAGCCAGGTCAGTCCTCTTTGAAACTGGCTCATGTCTAGGCACAGGGGGAAAGCCTATACCTGTCCCTTCAAGATTTCATTCTTGAGCAATGTCCAAGCCTTCTGAGACTCCTTTGTTCCTTCAGACTGACTCCCAAAGGACTCTCCCAACCAACATTCTAAGTCTGCCCTCCAGAAGTCCAAGGTAGCAGTTTTGCTGATCCCATTCCTGACTTCACCAAGAACAGAAAAATCAATCATTTGGTAGTTGCTATGCCCATTACAGCTTCTGACCACCACATCTCCCACCAGTCCTTTTCTTCTTGTAAACAGGATGTCTTACAGGGCACTTCCCTAGCAGGCTCTCTTACCAGCTGTGTCAAGAAGTTATCTTCCACACATTCCTGCGTGCTCCTAGACTCCTAGACAGTTTCCGCTCCACTGTATTGTACTTTCAGCAGACATCTGTAAACTGAAAGTCTCCCATGAGAACAAGGGCTAGTGATTGTGTGACTTCTTCCAGCTGCTTATAGAGTGGCTTGTCTGTCTATTCATTCTAGTTGAACAGTCTATAACAGAATCCCACAAGGATGTCATCCTCACTGGCCTTCCCCATGGTCTTCATCCATAATGACTCAAAATTATCATTCCCTGTGTTGAGCTTGTCCTGTCTGTTCACCATGTGGAATGCATTAGTACATGTGCACTTCAGCTGGGCTATCAGCCTCACCTCTGATCCTGGAATGCCTGATTTTATTCTCCTTCTCCCTTCAAGCCTAATTTAAAACCCTGTCAATGAGACTCACCAATTCCTGGACTAGAAACTTTTTCCCCCTTTGACCCAGGTGGGCCCAAACTGTTGCCAGCAGTCCTGGTGCCAAGTAAACTGTCCCATGATAAAAATAATAACCATAATAGTAGCACCATCTTGATGCACGGACTCAGATGTGAATGATCCAAATCATTTATTACAAGTTCTCACATCACATATGTACATTCACAAGTTTGCTTTTTTAGCTTTCCAATCCACCCTTATAACTTTCCCATCCACCTTTACACGTCAACAGAGCTATAAACACTCCTTAGCCATGCATGCGGGCACTTATCCAATCAGAGCCATGAGTCGTTCCCTTAGTTTTTTCTCTTCTTCTAGAGGTGTCCTTGGGTCTCATGCTGTTTATCTTGTTCCACAGCTGCTGCTCTGAATAGTTTTTCTTGTACTCCTACAGTTCCCTCTTTTATGTTTATTCACAAACTATTACCATACAATAAAATAATAACACTAATTATATTAATAACATAATCATTATAACTCAATCAAGGCCTCGATTGACAATACTCTAAATCTCATGTTTATGCAAACATAGCATAATGACAAGAAATATTGTTAAACCCACTATAAAGAAAAAAAAACATGTTTGGCCTGAGGCCTAAGTTTCTGCAACCTGGAAAAAAATCTCTGAGGGTCCCATTCTGTGTTCATCTGTAACTGGTTAGAATAAGTCTTCAACTTTTGTAAACTCTGATATATTGATTTTGAATGATCACTAAACTTTGTACAACAAATGCTTTCGGAGTACTCACAAACTGTGCCTTTGGACAAATAGAAAATTAATGGTTGAACAACTTTATGAAGTTGCTTGTCAGATAGAATCAACATCAGTGGGCAAGCGTGCTAGAGTGTAACTAGGGGCACTACTTCCTTTAGCTGGCTAACAACCTAACTTGGTGAATGTGGCTAAAGCTTAGCAGTACCATTTCAAGATACATTTGGATCTGAGAGACAGGATGTCGCAGGAGCAGGGAGGCAAGAAAACTATGCATTCAGAGCAGCACAGAGGGTTATGAATTTTAGTCAACATACACACACTCACACGCACATATACACACACACATAAGCATCCATTTTAGACAATCCCATAGCAGGAAGCAGAAACTCCCTAAGCTACTGCATTATTACTTATTGACCATTAAGAAAAGGCAAGCTGCCGAAAAAGAGACAGAAGGAACATGCTGGCGGTGGATGCGATAGGCAGTGCCAGCAGGGTGTCCCCTGCTTCAAAGTGCATTTTTCCTCTCTCACCCATCACAGATTTTCTCCTGATTTTATTCTTCTCGGGGTCTGAATGTTTTTTTCCATTTGTACACCACATCTGTGTGGCCAGTGCATGATACAGAACCCAAGTGGAACGCCTGCTTGCAAAACAGAATAAACTACCAAGGTTAGCTCTCTCTATGAAACAAAATATTTGCAGCTATAGTAACAAATATCAGTTCCCTTAAAACTGTCAGAACACTTTGTTTCATCCCAAGATCATTCTTCAATGAGGGACCTTTAGATTCCTGACATAGGTGCCAGTTGAAGGGATTAGTGAACTAAAAAATCTGCTGGGCAGTACTCCGGAATCATATATCAGAATCATATGCCGAATCGAAGTAAGATAGTGTGCGTCTTTGTCTCAAGTGGTGTATGACCATGTTTTAAAAATCCTGATTAGTGGGATGAAAGATAGTTAATCATCCTATAATACAGGCTCATCCCTTTGCCTAGGATTCCTTTCCAGGTTTTGTCTTCACAAATTAAGAAAAGGCTAATTGATAGACTAAAAGCATCATAACTGAGTGCTAGTAATACACTAAAAGAGCTATTCCCATAGATTCCAGCACTGGTAACATCAAATCCTGCTTAATTCACGTTTGATCTACTACTAAAATAGAAGAAGCACACAACAATCTAGATCATGCCTAATAGTTCTAACTCTTGAGACTGCCTTTGAAACACAGGAAAATCATACATTATGTCATACCATTACTAATGTTGTTATTTGGAATACAGCAAATTACAATAAGGGATTTTTACATGTCAACAGAGTATTCTACAAATGCTCCCTAACCATGCATGGGGGTGCTTATCCAGTCAGAGCCACGAGCCATTCCCTTAGCTTTTTCTCTACTTCTAGAGGTGTCTTTGGGTCTCATGCTGTTTATCTTGTTCCACAGCTGTTGCTCTGAATAGTTTATCTTGTATTCTCACAAATAATAATAATAAATCCTCCAACGGCACCAGCCTCTTATCCATATGTTGATCAGATGGGTTTTCCTGTTCCTCTCTGTATCTTTCCCTGCTACAGAAGTTATCAAGGAAAACACCACCTGAGTTCCTGCTTCATAACGTAACTGCCCCAGTGCCCTGAAGTCTCTCTTGACAACGCTCAGGCTTCTCTCTGCAACCTCATTTCTACCTACCCGAAAGACCAGAAGTGGGTAATAATCAGAGGCCTGCATCAGACCAGAGAGCTTCCATGTGATGTCCCTGACCCAGGTGCCAGGGAGTCAGTAGACTACCCTGTGAGTAGGATCCAGTCGACATATCCAGCCCTCAGTACCACTCAGAGGGAGTTTTCTATGACAATTACCCTGCTTTTCTTCTTGACAGAGGCTGTCTTATGGTGTGGGGATGACTGCCTCATCCTAGACGGCTCTCTGGGTGGGTTTTCTTCTGTTTCCTCACTTACCTGTCCCTTGAATCCTAGAGCCTAGTACCTCTTGTGCAAGGGCAACTAGGAAGGTGAGATAAGCCAGGACCAGGGTCGCCTGTCATCCCAAGCAGGAACCTGTTTTCATTCCACCTTGTCTTCCAGGCCCCCTCTTCTGCCTGGCTGTGAGAGGGCAGAGGATCCACTGCTACTTGCTGAGTGTGCCTCTTATTCCTTTGTTGCAGGGTTGTCAGGGAGTGGCTCCACAAGTTGATATTCTTTTCACACTCCCTGATGCTTTTTGATTTGTTACCTCCTCCTTTAGCTGTTCCACAAGACAGAGCAGATTGTCAGTCTGTTCACATCACATGCTACTCCCCAGTACTTGTGCCAGGCTCAGGTATTCCCTGCAGCCGGAGACTTGGATGTTTGTATGGGTGCTTGGTCTAGATCACCACATTCACTGCCTTCCATTCATTTATCAATTTTGTAACCTTATTGTAGGAGATCAAATTGATTAATTAAAACTTTCTGCTTGTTATCATATCAGACATAATGTAGTAGGCAGAAGGTCCAGTGCACACAAAAAAGATGGATGTTCCTATCCAGCAGTACTTTATTCAATTTACTGTCACAAGCTGTTGAGGATTACAAAAGCTGTGATAGATTCAATATGCACTTATCACAAATTATAGGAGAAAAAACCATCAAGGGCAATTAAAGCCCTGTCTACATTAGCTGAAACCTCCATCTAACTCATTTATTTTCTCTAACACAATTTGTTTAAAAAACAAGTGGTGAAGATTTCTGCGAGGAATGATATTCCAGAGGTACCGAACTGGTACACAGTCATTGCAACCATTCTGTTGCTATAACACCCTGCCATATGAATTTACAAGCTTAATCAAAGATGCATTATTTCATAACATATTGCATGGTGTGAACATATATTTTAGACTTAAGAGTAGACATGTCTACAGATATGCCATGTGGCAATTACTTTCTTAAAATTGAAATGGTTAGAAGTTTCATGTGACGTATTTTTTAATTTTAGAATGATCAAATAAATTTTTTAGACTGTTGTGTTCTCTATTTTCACAGAATTGCTGTAGTTTATGACAATTAGAAGTAACGCACAGACACCAGCTTGCTTATAACAGGATTCCATAAGCAATAAAAAGAATAAAGTTCATTTTAAGGGCATGACTTTACTTATGTAAAAAAGACCTGACACTGGTGCCACCTGATGTTAAACATCTTTGAGTTGCTGTCAAGTGTGTTAGGACTTGTTTCAAGTGCAATCTGAAATGGTCTAGATGATCACATTATAATACCAAGAAACATTTTTGAGAAAAGCTTGAAGATACAAGTATGGATGAATTTTCACTGCCTCTCAGCAGTACAGATTTTTCTTGCTGTTTCTCTTATGTATGTTAGCTCAAGTCTTTTGGACAGTTCAATCAGGTTGAACAATACTTCTCTATTTATATAACTAAGAAATATCCCCAACTCATGGAGAAGACTACAAGTGAAAACCTGTAATTTAACATTCGTTAAATAATCTCATCTTGGAAAACGTTTTGTTACCAGACCCCCAGTGCCACATCTTTGATTAGCAGTTCTCATAATTTGGGAATAAGGAATCAGGGAATAAAATCTTTCTATGAGAACTGTTGAATCAGGGCCTGAACCTCTGATTGATCACCTGAGGCAAGTCTCAGTAGTCAGCTGTGGGAGCATAGGTAAAAGCAATTCACCTGTGTGACCAGAAGGGGTGGAGCCTGGCTCCACCTCTCCCTGACCCCATTTAGGGGCTGACTGCCACTCCAGAAGGATCTCTTTCTGGAGATTGCTCCAGGGAGTTTTTCTTGCAGGTCTACAATATGGGTGAGTGTTTTCCATTTGTTTTCAGTTATCCCTTTCCAGTGCCGTAGTCTTTCTAGCTTTATGATCTGTGGATGTCAATCTGACCACACCACTCTGTATATTTGTTGACTATACATTTTTTTTTTTTTTAATTCACCTGAGAATTGCCTTATAAGGAGATAGAGATATGAAGGTAGAGAGGCAACAACCCAAAAGATCTAAAGTAAAACAACAGTGAACATGATGGAGATTGAGATTATACAGGCATGTTTTTAAACACATTTGATAACCATCCTGAGTACAGACTGGTTTTCCTTGAACTGTTGATTCTCTGCAGTCTCTAAAGACTTCAGAATGACTGAGATGAAGTGCTCTTGCTAACAATTATGACATTGGAGCTTGTTTAATTGCAGCAACCAACCCACAATACCATTTCCTTTAAAGAAATAAAGCAATCAATCAGCTAAGAGCTGGGTCTAGTCTGGTCCTTCTGTGGTATGTGATCTGTACAGTGAAGGCCTTTAGATAATTGTAGTAGGCAGCCAATATATATTGAAACATTGAGAACAGGAGAAAAAAACAAGCTTTAAATGTCCATCTGTTTTTAGAAAGTAGGCATTTCAAGATGTGGCAGACCACTGTGTAATTAAATAGGCCATCAGTGTGAACTCCTGTAGCAGTTCAATTCCAGATGTGATCACCACAGTATAATGGAAAGATTTTGAAAAATATCATGAATAACTAACAGTGGATAAATTGTCAAATCTTTTTCAGTAGTGCTCTTTTTTTCTCTTTTGTTGTTAGACAGTTGCTCCTGTGAGGTGGCCACCAGAAGGAGGAAAGGAAGACAACTGGGAGGCTGTCTCTCTATAAATAGCATATATTTATATTAGTGTTTAAGTTGTGATATTAGAATTGTCAATAGTACTTTCTGTTCGTATTTTTAAATTTGTACTCCAGAAAATGTAATTCGCATGCAGCTCATCTAACTCTCTGTAAGTACATGCAGATTATACAGATATTTTGATAAGTCACTTTCAGGAACAGTTGGGTGAGTTTTGAAAAACAAGGCCAATTCAGTGAGTTGTGAACTTTGAAGAAGTTTTTACCTCTGCTAATTTATCTTTACAGCAGCTTTTTTTTTTTTTTCCTTTCAGTCCAATTTCTCTTCTTGACCTGAATTCTTTCAGTATGAGAACAGTGGCAATGATTTTAAACTGTGAATACTTCTTGCCAAAGTGAAGTAGACTTTGGTAAAAAAGAGTAAAACTCACCACTAATTTCCCATATAAGTTGATTTCTGTCCATTGTTCATACTGAATATGGAGCTGTAGTAGCCAACCTTTGGCACTGACTGAAGAGGGAAAAGGAAAAATTCTTTGTCTTTCTTGGTTGCTTTCCTGTCCTTTACAAATAAAAAGAATACCTCCAGCAATGAGTATTTTTACAAAACTGCTTAAATATGCTAGGAAGTATTAATAATGAAATTAAATTGTTTCATATCCATTACAGAAAATCAGCATAAACATTTAATAACCATATTTGTGATATAGGATTTGCAGGTGCAATTTCAGTAACTAATGAATTCAATCCTAACCTGGACATTCAGGTAATTTAAATGTGAAGTTAATAGGATAATTGCTTTTTCTAGTAAATTAATATTGACAAGAAGTTCTTATGGAGAATAAAATGTAGCTCAAACTTTTGATGTTCTTCCAAGTGATAGCTCTCTAAAACATTATCATGAATTTTGCTTTTGATCATTTGTTTTGACATAAATTCAGTGTCCTACTTGTATTGAATAAGAGAGAAAAGAGACCTTCCAGGCTGCAAGTGCACACTACTGGCTCATGTTAAATTTTTCATCTACCAGGACTCCTAAGTCCTTCTCAGCAGGGCTGCTCTCAAGGAGTTCTTCTCCACTTCTTTTCCAGTTCTGCTTGTGTTCCTTAAAATATGGTCTGTTTGAGAGGTTTTGGTGGTGATGTTATGTTATTTGAAAGGAGCTTTGGCTTTTTCTGTTCTTGGGGTTTTTTGTTTGTTTGCTTGTTTTGTTTGTTTTTTAGGATGTTGTTTTCTATTAGAGAAAATAATTCTTTATCCTTTAACATATTTTTTTTTACAGTTCTCCTGTCACGTGATTGAAGGTTGCCATAGTTGACTATTGTCTGAAAGACTTAATTCATTGCTTTATTTTTTTTTTCACTTACCAACTCCATGCAACACTCTAATAGTACAGCAATGATTTTTTTTTTTTCAGATCTTGAGGGGGGGGGAAAAAA